>QRDG01001158.1:348210-617553 GCA_012064385.1 Puccinellia tenuiflora
AATAATCTGGTAGCTGTTGCTAAATAATCCGATAGCTGTTACTAAATAATTTGTTAGCTATTGCTAAATAATCGGATATCTATTACTAAATAATCTGGTAGCTATTGCTAAATAATCCGACAGCTATTACTAAATAATTTGGTAGCTATTGCTAAATAATCAGATATCTATTACTAAATAATCTGGTAGATATTGCTATATAATCCAGTAGCTATTGCTAAATAATTTGACAGCTATTGCTAAATAATTTGGCAGCTATTGCTAAATAATAAGATATCTATTACTAAATAATCCGACAGCTATTGCAAAATAATCCGGTAGCCATTGCTAAATAATCCGGCAGCTATTTGCGAAACAACCTGATATCTATATGGGAACATGATGGTGTGGTTGTTGATCAGAACAATACAGATATGATATCCGCACCGGAGAAAAATATGGTGATTGACAAAAAAAAACTGATAATGGGTTTTCAAACATGTAGTTGATTACAAACAACACTTTAATTGTTTTAAAAACTCTAGAGTTATTTATTTAAGCAAAATAATAGTTAAATTCATAAACTATTAGATGGTCCAAGCCTTTGCAAGCATGTGAACATATAAAAAGTCAATATGTCTAAGCTACTTACCTAGTGCTACTAATACTCTTCATACGGTGCATGCCCCTTTTTTAATGGATGTGACTAGCTTTGCATGTAATCAGTATGCTGCGTGCACCCTCGCATGGGCCAGCGGGACAAACTCCAACTGCTGCATGCATGCTTGGTCAGAGGAGTGGGACAGGGGTCGGTAGCTGCATATCGCGCTCGTTCGAGACCAGCGGGATAGGGTCAGCTGCCGCCGCACGGGATGGATAAACATGCGGCGCCGCTGGATAGCACGGTCCATTATTGTACGATTAATCTATCTAACAAATGTGCCCTGCTAACTAACTCTATCCGGCGTTTTGCTGGTAGCATTCGCGCCCCTATAGGACGGAAGAGTCAACGTCATGCATGCATGCAAGGATTCTTTCCATCATTCGTAAATTTAAAATAATTTATCTCTTAAACCGTCAATGCAATTGATGATCCGTCTTCACTGTTGGGTTCGTCTCGACGAGTACTTCAAAACAAGATCCCATCTTAATATGTTTTGACGACTTTTTTTTCCGTCATCAGTTGCCAGGTTATTATACTGTAGTTGCCATGCTACTGGTTGACAGTTACCATCCAAATAGCACACAGTTACCTGATAATTTTTACATGTTTTTGCTCGTAATGATGATTAAAATATTCAGAGAATGGGTATTTGATGCACTCTAAACACGGAAAAGATGAAATTAACATCAAGAAAGACTTAAATTGGTGAGTAGCGAAGTTCAAAAAACCTGATAACCATTTGATTTTAACCTGGTGACCAACGTGACTATGCTTGGTGACCAAATGACTATAATCTGGCAACTAAGGTCAGATTTATTTTTTATCAAAACATATCGACATGGGATCTAAACACATAAAAGATCACATTAACATCAGGAAAGGCCTATATTGGTGAGTAGCAAATTTCAAATAACCTGGTAACTTTTTGATTTTAACCTGGTGACCAACATGGTAATACCCTGGTGACCAAGTGACTATAACCTGGCAACTAGGGTCGAGAAAAAAATATTATCAAAACATATCAACATGGGATATACTTTCGAAGATCTCGACGCGACTAAGCTAACCGTAAAAATGGATCTGAATTTTGACTTACGGTTTAAGAGATAAAATATTTTAAAGTTTGGGATCCAATGAAAAAGTCCATACGCGGGTTGGCTAGTTAGCTGCATGCATGGGTTAATTATCTAATTCCATCCGTGCCCACGGACGGCTAATCTAGGGCACGTGCCCTATGTAGCACAGTCCTGTATGTATCAAAATAAGATTCAAATTCGTAGAGTATACGAAGCAATCTTGCTTCCGATGAAATTTGCTTCCATGGTGAACAAATTTGCTACGGTCTTAAAAGATGTTTGTTTCTTATGCAAAACTACTTTCTTGTTTCATAAGCATCACAATATTGTTTCCATCAAACACACCCTCAATTTTTTTTTTGAATTTGCATTTTTCCCCACAGGGCACCGACGCCGTCTCTCTCCACGATCTCTCCCGCTAGGGTTCTTGCTTGCGTAGCCACCTCCCGTTCTCTCACCTGTACTCCCACCCTTCCACCTTACCGCACCCCCCACGCTTCAGCAAGACAAGTGGCTCCAAAGATCTAGCACAGGATGGAGGGAGACAACGTGGAACTCCGCCATCGATGCTCTCTACAGATCCTCCACGCACTTTAGCCACGGCTGAGCACGATAATCGAGACATCGGTGCACCTCCCCTCACCAATTATGTTTCATGGAAAATTTGCTAGCTTCCATGGTGAACAAATATGCTACGATCTTAAAGATGTTTGTTTCTTATGCAATTTTTTTTTGTTTATATGCATCACAATATTGTTTCCATCAAACACACCCTCATTTTTTTTTCAAATATGCATTGTTTTTGCTTACATAGAAAGAATACAATCTTTTTCATTATGGTGATTGCACATGCTTCAGACGAATTGGAATTGAGACTTTGCTTCTAAAGAAGGAAAAGCATGCTCCTTTCAAATTGAAATGTTGCTTCCACGAAAGGTATCTCATAACGTTTCCAATGACTATAAAGTTCTTCCTATTTTCTTTCGTACGACCTGATGGCCAATGCGGTCGCGATGCAGCTTCACAGAATCACAAATGCCTCCATTGAGTGTGGTACCTGCTTCCTACTATTTGCTTCCCGATGACGTGGATGATGCTTCGATAAAACGATGCGCGGCTTCTGTATAGCTCCTCAAACCATGGGACCTGGATGACATAGCCATGTTGTTGTCCTCGACATAGCTCGTCCCACACTCGGTGACAGGCTAGGACAGTCGGACGACCATTCGGATCATGAAGTAGCACACCAATCTTCTTCCACCACCGCTGTTGGTGCTTCAAACTGGCTGCCACGACCGACTCGTTTGTATGCTAACACTAAATCATCTTTCCCCACCGACCAACACGTCATCAGGCCCATGCCTCCTGATTCTAGGAACTTTGACCGGAGTGTAGTCTGGCCGCCCTGGCTACACTGCTTTCGAATCTACTGTGTCGGCCGATGGCGGCCAAGGATACCGCGACGATGATTCCCGGCAGCAGAACATCTTGCATGCCGGCATAAGGCCCAATCTAGGCGAAGGAACAGGTCTCAGCTAGGATGGGAGGCATCCACACAATATGGTAGGGATAGGAGTGGCGATACGGTGGGAGACCAAAAGCAACAAGGAGGAGATCAAACTGGGGGAGGTGAGGCGCACAATATGTAGCCGAAGTAAATTTTTGGGAGTATAGGCACATATAATGCTTTGGTTAACGGGGAAATAGGTGAGATGAAAAGCGGCCGCTTGATGGACGGTGTAAGATTGGTCCGACATTTTGTTTCCCATCGGATTATGATATGTAGTATTTTGCCGGAATTTTAAGATGTTCCGAAACTATTATGGGCCGTTCACTTACTTTCATCTCGGCTAGAATGATTGACATACTACATTGCCTCATACACATAAGGAAGGAACCCCTCCAGGACAATCAATACATACATGGAGAGTATTTCATGCCATTTCGAACTGAGAAAGTCAACCTCCAAATATTTTGTATATATTTAAAAAATAGCAGTTCACGTATTTCAAATATATGTTCATGTCACTTTCAGCAAATATTCATCGCAAAACATAAAATGTTCACATGTAACTAAATAAATATATTTGTGTATTGAAATAAAAATGTTCTTGTATATTAAAAAGATCTTCATGGGCTCCAAGAAAGTGTTCACCTATATCAAGATCAATGTTGGTGTATTTTTAGCAAATATTCATGTATTTTGAAAATTGTCCATACATCTCAATAAATATGTTTATGTTTTACAGAAAAATTAACGCATTCCAAGAAAAAACTGTTAAGGTATCTCAGAAAAAGTATTCATGCATTCACCAAAAAAAGAGACAAAAAGAAAATACTAGAAACGTACGGAATACTCCAGAGGGAGAAAAGACGAAAAGAAAACAGCATTATTGGGCCGGCCCATGGGTGTGGTGGGGGTTGGGGATAGAAAACAGCAATACGCGAGATTGTAATCCAGATCGAATGCAGAGGAAGAGATCAGCTGCATGTACACACTTTGTATTTCCTTTCTTTATAGAAGAGTATTTTTTTCTTTACCTGGTTCTTAACAGATTTTTTTTTTTGAGGCAGGTTATTAACCAGATGGTTCTGAATGTGTGCGTGTAGTGCCACAGCCCACAGGAGATGAAGGTCTCGAACTCAAGCAAGAGCAACAGCAGAGAATTGTTCAGGTTGATTCCATGCCACCGGAGAAATCAACCATTTGCTTACACGTTAGTTGTCAACACTCCAGAACACACAATCATCCAACGCCAAGGCAACTCGATCATAGTATCATACGTGTAATAAATCCCAGGAAATTAAGGGTAAGAATCAGCACAAATATTCAGGGGCGGTAGAGGAATAATGGCAGTAGGAACCAATCACACTGCAAGCAAAGAGGTCCAGCAGATTCTTACAGACTTTCGTCCTAGCGAGGCAAAAGCGATCCCAATTTTCTCCTTGGCTGCAGGCCGGCTTGCTTTGCCTCCAGGTCAGATAACAGCTTTCGTGCTAAATAGTAGTATGTCTCTAGACTCTATATATCGCTATATATATACATGTATGGCTCAATGCTTAGCTTAGAACATAAGATTGCAAGTTGGACAACATAGGACCGCACGTCGCAAACGACCTTGGTTGATCGTCCCACATTCAACTGTGTTGTGCACCAATGGATGTTGGGATGAAACAGTCGAGGTATCACAAACCTTCAGAGCTATTTTAATTTGGCATCATTACTACGTATTTTTCTAATTTTTTTTTCATATGATCCGCACATTTTGCAAAACAATTTGTGGAATTGATTCGCTATTTTCGCAGGGTCAAGTTTTCAGGTGTCGGACAGGAAGACCAGGGCAACTACTGGCTGCAGACTAAACCGATGCCACAACAGCAAGGCAAACCTCTTGGAAGAGGTACTAGTAAAAATCATCACCATCGATCAATTGATCTCTGCACTTTTCATTGGTTTATTATCATCATGCGCGTTATGGATGTCATGATGAAGAGATGAATGTGGGATTCATAATATTGTCGGACCAATCTCGGGTGCAGGGGAAGAATACGACGCTGCGTACGCGGCAACCGTGGCGGCGGTGGCGTACGCCATCGCTGCAATGGAGGAGCGGGAGGCACCATCTCATCAGAAAACGAAGCCTGTCACTATCGTCCCGGAGAAAGTATCATCTCGAAAGAAGCAGCATGTAACGATGCATACGCCTGCGGCGGCGGCCCCGCCTCTCGGACCGCCACCGCCCAAGAGAGGCGAAAGCATGAAGAGGCCGGCGGAAGGGAGCAGCAGCATGATCTCGAGATGGTTTAGCGTTAAAGAAGATGGCGACGACGATGAGCAGAGAGGTACATGCGTGCGTAAGATCTATCGTTCATAGCAGCATTAATTGATTGTAGAATGCATATATTTTTATGTGTTGTGCTGAAACATATATGGTGGGCTTTCTTGCAGCGAATGTCTCGGTGAGGAGGCCACCGGCGCAAAAGAAGCCGGAGGGTATAACTACTACAGGCCAGACCGTGGCAGGGAGGGTGGTCGACTCCGTCGTCCCTAACCTCGAGAAAGACCAGAGGAAGAGGAGCAGGAGGTTCGAGCAGGAGCAAGCGAGTCAGGTGAAGCCGACGACAGGGCCCGAGGTTAAACCAACGTCAACGACCTCATTTCCACGGGAGAGGAAAGACAGCCGGAGGTACGAGCAGGAGCCGCCGGCGAACCAGAGGGCGCCACCATCAGGCCCGCCGGCGAAGCAGGGGGCCCCGCCGACGTCAGGAGTGGGTGTATCTAGTGACGCGGAGAGGATGGCGGCCTCGTGGGAGAAGGAGAAGCTGGCCAAGATCAAGGAGCAGTAAGTAGATACTTTAAAATCGATCGATGCTCTTCTGAAATCTGATATTGGAGCTAAATGGCACTACGCGATACTACAGGTATGATGAGACGATGCAAACCATAGCCGAATGGGAGGGCGAGAAGAAGGCCAAGGCCAGGCGCCAGAAGGAAGCCAGAGAGGTTTCTGCCATCTCCTCTGAGCTCATCATCTATCCTAGCTATATTCTGGCTTTGTGTTTAGTTTCATTGGATCATGATTTCGGAGCTGTTTTTTGTTGTGTTGTAGGGTGGATCGGAGACGACGGAGAGTAAGCGAGCCAAGGCGCTGCAGTTGTACAACGAGGAGATGAGGCGGGTCAACAAGGTGGCCGCCGCATCGAGGCTAACGGCGGAGGAGAAGAAGATGAGCGCTGAGGGCAAGGTCCGGCAGAAGGCGGCTAGGATCCGGTCCACGGGGAAGCTTCCTCGCTCGTGTGGCTGCTTCTGAAACCATGCATGGATATGGATGCACCAATATGTGCCAATCTACTTATGTTGCTTTACTGTGTGTGTGTGTGTGTGCATACGTATGTATGGAGATTTCGATAAAATTTGTGATAAAAATAAAACAACTACTCCCTGCCGTCCAAAATAAGTGTTGCGGTTTTAAATTAAGATTAGTTTAAAATTGCGACACTTATTATGAATCAAAAGGAGTATAACCAACAAGCAAGCAACCTATGTACGTAGAGGAAGGCACAAGTCTGTAAAAGAAATGCAACCATGTAAAAGAAATGCAGCCATGTTAGCAAAGGACTTCGGTTGATCCCACATTCAGCTGTTCGCAAAGACTTAGAGTACTCCTTTATATTCTCAAAAGGAATATCCGTGTTTTTCCATGTTACTGAATAAGAGAACTTCAGTGGCAGTTCCTCGATCGTCCTCTGTGATATCTACATCTACATCCGAGTATGTCTGAACATTGATTTCCATGACACGGTCATTGCTGTACATGATGTCAAAGTGGATGTGCTTGCAAAGAACGTACTCCCTCCATCTAGGTTTATTGGGCTCCTTGTGGAAATCTATTTGTCCCAAAACACCATGGAATAAGCCTTATAAACATTAATTATACCAATTTAACACGCACGGCTAACCCTCTCATGTGATAATTGATATGCGATTGACTCGTTGCATGCGCTCCCTTATCAAAATATAGCCTATGCATGAGCGTGCATGTGATGCTTGCGTGTGATGGGTTTAACCTTCCCTAATTAATTGCCACAACTAACGAGAGAAAAATGAGAGATTTTAGAGCTCTCAATTCCACCTATAGGTGGCTTGTCTTGGTCGCGATGCGGCTCATTAGGAACCCTATAAACCTACACGGAGGGAGTACTTTCCACACCCTGCTGGTTGTGCTTGTCCAATTTACCAAGGAATGACATAAAGGTATATCATCATATTACATCTGGAAATAGTAATCCTTGGCAACTCCTACCCGGAGCCTGGCGATTAATTTGCTCCTTGTACTGTTTATCATCAAAGCGATATACTCCGAAGAAATATCCAAATGAAACCCAAAACATTACTATTTTATAACCTCCAACTAGTAAAAACACTAAAACAGGAGCGTGACATGATGAAATTATGCATACGTATGTACTATATATTTTACAACACTGAACCATGCATAACTTGTTGTTTAGAGAACCCTTATTTATTGATACATGCATGTAGTATACATGACAGTATGATGGAAATCAACACCATATACTCACTGAAAGGTAAATCGGCCGGAAGACAAATCCCGGCCTCTCTCCGCTGCAGCAGGTGCAATAATAACTATATAGCAACAACAGGTGCGTGAGCTTTAATGCAGAGGCCGGATATAGTCATATATTGTATCACTGATACATTGAAATAAAATTCGCTTTATCAAAAAAAAAAAAGGTACATGAGCTTTGTCGGTGGTGAGAGCCTTCACCTCCTTCTGAAACGTCTCCATGCATTCTCCTCCAGGCAGGTAGACGGGCACAACCGTCTCCTCTTCGCCCGTCTTCTCGTCCTTTCGCCGCAGGATGTAGGTGTTGACGCCGGTGAATATGCCGCCGCCTGCTCTGGCAGGGCCTCCGTAGAGGGCACGTCCCCATCCAAGGTCGACGGCATCGTCCCCGACACGACCAATGTCCGACAGGATCAACGTGCATTTCCTCGCGAACAACGGGCGTCCCTCCAGCACCATCAGGTCGGCCGTGGACAGTAGGTACTCGTAGTTGATGCTGTTCTTGGCCTCCCTGATGAGGTCCACGGCGTACTCCAGGTCGCGGCCACAGAGCTCCCCGGCGGTGCAGGCCGCCACCGCGTAGGCAAAGGCGTTGCCGTAGTAGCCACTGACCGGGAAATCCGGCGGGAAGCCACCCGGCCGGTAACGCGCGTTCACCACGATGCAGAGGCGCACCTCTTCTTCGGGGCCGTAGCCCAGAGCGGCCGTCCGGCTCCGCCAGAGGCAGGCCGTGACCAGCTCGAACCGGGAGCTCCCCGTCGGTGCCTGGCTCCGCATAACATCGATGGCGCCGCGGGCGAAGGGGAGGTGCACGCACACCATGTCCTCCCGGGGCGTGGACGCGATCCGGTCGTCGCCGGCGGGCTCGCGGTACTCCATGTGCGGGAAAGAAGGGCGCGGCGGCTGCCGCGCGTTGAACACCTCCCGCTCCCATATGGGCCTCACTGAAGGTGCGGTGGCGCCACGCGCGAGCTCCCCTATGGCCCTCCACAGTTGAGCCTGGCCGGGGGCGTCGCACATGCAGTGGCAAGTCCGGTGACTCACCACGAAGCCTCCACACTTAAGACGTGTTACCTTCAAGGATTACTTCACAAAATCAAAGAGTATTCTATATATGCAAAATTAAAGCCTGAGTCGTTGTCATTAACTTGATCCTTTGAATATTTGTTCCTACATCCCTCCGTTTCACAATATAAGATGTTTTAGACTTTTGCTACATTCACAAGTATACACATGTATTTATACACGTTTTAGACAACATGTGCAACACCTACAACATCTTATATTGTGGAACGGAGTGAGTATGACAGTATATTTGAAGCTTTATTCCACGCTCTTACAATTTAATATTGATGGAGAAGGTTGGAGTAACTAAAGAAATTAAGTGAAACACATTTTCATAACATAAAAAGCAAGCTTTCCATGAAGAGAGGTCATCATATATAAAAAAAAGAATCGTTCAAAGGAGAGGTCATGCATATAATAGAAATGCATTTTCATGACAGAAAAGAAGAAAACATTCATCTAGAGACGTGCTGCTAGACCACGGTTCAGTGGGGATGGTTCGGCCCAACGTCGGGTTTTCTTGTCGCAACCATTGCTGGTTTCTTTTTTTTTAGGAAAGGATCCGATTCATATATTCAGAAATACTCAGTACAAATTACAAAAAAGTCCAAGAAAGAAAAGAAAATACAAAGAGGACCCTGCAACTTGCACAAAGCACCCTGAGCATCCTGGAAGAAACTCAATCGGATCCACCGCCGCGCTCGCAAGATGCCTAGTCGTCGCCGGCGTCGCCGTACCACCTGCCGCCGGGGAAGAGGCGCCACCCCACGTTGTAGAAGGCCGCAACATCCATCCGCCGCCAAGCGACGGAATTTGAAGACGAAGAACGGATACGGCCGCAGCGCGAACTCCCCAGCACCACCCAGCTTCCCGCCGACGTAGCGCCGTCCAGGCCAACCGCCAACACCACCGGACCTCCAGCAGCCCCCACTCCCCTCGCCACCGAGGCCGGCCAGAGCAGGGACCGAAGAGGAAAACCACCAACAGCACCACCACCAAAACCAGAACGCCGCCGACCAACCTCTTCTCTCCTCGCCACCTCGGCCGGCCAGAGAAGCAGAGAAGGAAGAGCGCGCCTGACGAAGACCTCCACGACCTCCCCGGCGTCGCCGCCGGGACGGGGAACAGAGGGGGAGGACAGAAACCCTAACACCGCCGCCATCGCCGCCGTCTCGATGCCGACAGGGACCACACACACACCTAAAACCCTAAACTATACACGCACGGCAACCTCCGGAGCTCCCCCTGCCTCACAGCGCCAAAACGGCGGCCGGAGACAGAGGGGAGCGGCAGAATCACCGGCGAGACCCTGAGCTGCGCGGTCGCCTCCTTATCGCCTCCTCTCCACTGTAGCGAGGGGAACGGTCTTTGTTGCAACCATTGCTGGTTTCCTTGTCATACCATCACTGATCTCAGATTAATAATAAAATTGGTTTCCTTTTCACGTTTTTTTTTTGTTTTCTTGATGTACCATCACCGATCTCAAACTAATAAAATTGGTTTCCTTGTCAAGATTCCCTGCTTTATATTCCCGGGCAGGGTTGCTTATTTGGCCTCTTTACCGGAAAATAGCAGTTTCTGTTACTGGTAGAGCCACAATAACAATTAATAGTCTGAGTTAGTTTAGTCATCATCAGCTCCTAGTAATTACTGTATGTAACTAGAATTAGAATCTACTTAGAAACTTATATTTTAAATAAAAGTGCATGAAAAATATGATACATTAAGTTCTCTATACGAATATTCAGTTTGTTATAGTCGCGCGAGGTACTAAATTTATTCGACACAAAATATGTATGTATAAAACATTATTAGCATCTACAACTAAATAATTAAAAAGATTGGTGGTGTGGATTTTGCATATAAAGATTAATAAATATTAGTGGACGTGACGTGGCCAATTGATGGGCTAAGAGAATGAATGATGTGTAGTTTGTATGTTGAGATAGAAAAATCATAAATGAATTTAGTGGGGTTTTGCTTTATACGAGGTAGATATCCAAATGAGAAGGTACCTGAATGTATATCAGGGGCTGGTCGACAATCTTGGGCAGGCCAGGAAACTGAGCCACCCTGTAGACGTGATCGTTGTAGATGAACTCCTCGGAGCGCGGGAACGGCGGGCACCGCACGTCCCCGAGCTCGTCAACGGTGACGTCGGCGTCAGCCTCCACGAACACCACACCCTCTCCGGTGCAGTCCACCAGTAGCTTCCCGCCGGCCTCCTCGCGCAGCCGGCCGGCCATCGGGTAGTAGTGCACGAGCACTTCCGCCAGCGCGCCTCGCACCACCGCCGCCGGGTCTAGTTGCAAGGATGGGTTTCCTCGGAATAGGTAAACCCAGGCGCTGTAGATGAGCATGCTGTCCTGGTCATCGAGGTCCGACAGCGGCTTAAGCTCCCGCGGCGTCAGACGCGCTGGCGTCACCAACGACGGCGTGCCCCGCCGAACGGTGAACTCGGGCGTCGTCTCGGCCATTGATTCTAGCTCATTGGCTCCGCTCGAGCAATAGGTGCACTAGAATGGTACTCGACGATCGATATATCCAGGTGTTTTTCTCCAAAAGCTTTTGTTGCGTGATAGGACTCTTTTATAGATGCGCGTGAATGGTTTTCTCAACACCATGATAGTACGCCCCACATACACGTGCACCCGGTATGCTTTTTGAAATTTAAAAAATATGAAAATGTTTTGAAAAAATCTGAAAAAATTGGACACAAACATACGCAAGTAACGAACACTCGTGAAAAATTTCGACAGAAAATAACAATTTTTCTGGTCTGTGCAAAAAAAACAAATTTCTGACCAAAAAACTAGTCTTTTTTGCGCAGAGCAGAAAAATTGTTATTTTCTGCCAAAATTTTTCACGAGTGTTCGTTACTTGCGTATGTTTGTGTCCAATTTTTTCAGCTTTTTTCAAAGAATTTTCATATTTTTAAAAATTCAAAAAGCATACCGGGTACAGGTGCACCCGGGTGCCAAAACGCCCCTCTCACATACATACACCTCTACCTAATTATAACATCCATTGCTGATGCATGAGATCCGTATGCAATTCTTTTTTTTTTCAGAATATCACAACTTAAAACTTTACAAGTCAATAATAGTATATTGAAATTTCAATGTCTACAAAAAACTATGGAGTTTCATGTGCACCCTAATTATCATTAGGACCTTGTTGTCCTGACTTGTGCATATCATTCAACATATCGAGAATATCATTATAATTATTGGAGTAAATTCCAGTTTTACCGCATTAATTTAACAATCCTGATGATAAATGAATAGCATATTGTTGGTTGAAACAATATGGATGGATAGACCCAATTCGTTGATATGTTAAGCTATTCTTTTAATCGCGTGAGTCCCTATTGCGGGAATTCTATTCCAATGTGTAAATCGCTTGAGCAGAGAAAAAATAAGAAATTAATCCTAGCTTCTAATGCAAGAGTTCGCAGATCCAACGCAGGACTCCAATTTCAGCCGCTTGTTTCTCCCACAGGCTCGATCCGATTTTCATGCCGCAAGTCAAATTCAAACCGTCTGGCTGAAGCTTTTTGCATCGACACCTATAATTAAACGATTATGTGCCAGGATCATATCATACAATTGTCAGTTAGGCGGTAGAAAAAGCCTAGCGCTTGTATATAATTGTCCGCGCTGTAGACCCTCGTTTTCCAAAATAATATGCCTATAGTTTTTTTTTTATCAAAATCAAACATTTCAAAGTTTGACTAACTACATAGGAAAATATGTAGAAACTTATAATCTGCAATCAAATCTACTTTCATATCGTGTGTATTTGGTACGTATTGTAAATGTTTAATATTTTGGTCAATATAGTTGGTCAAGCCTTAATCTTTTGACTATGATAAAAAATTATAGGCCAAATTTAGGAAGGAGGTAATCTGCTCTAAGACCCTTGAGTATTTTTGTAATGGGGAAAAGTGGTCCCGGCAGGCCCCTCTTAATTAAGGAGAAAAAACGCTCTCAATGCATGCGCTTGTGGCCATCAGAATTAAGGAGAGATAATTATGGCCATTAATTGTGTTTGGCTCTCCAGGGCAAGATTCCCTAACAAAGGGAGTAAGCATACCATTAGGCTAACAAAGAGGGTGTTACATGAAGGGGTAAAAATGTAAAGGGAATAATATCAACAAAGTTAGGAGGCGGTTGACTTAAAAACTTTTATTTTGCGAAACACAATGCATACGCTCACATACACGCGCATACACTCACCACTATGAACATATGTACGCATTACCCTATTCCTATGATCATCTCCGAGCCGGCGGATTGAGTCTTGAAATTGATAGTCACCACAGACGTCATGCTGCTTACTTGAACTTCCTCTCACACCGAAGAATATTCTACCTGAATGAGAAACAATAATGTCAAATCTGAGATTTCAATTTTGATGGAATGAGCGTACAAGCATCCACCTAACCATCCAACCACCCTAAGAACCCAATCTAAGAGCGGTTGAACCAAGGTGTTCTTCACCATATACTGATGTAAGAGTAGATCACTATGAAATCTAACTCTCCAACGAGCAAAGGAAGGCTGCTGGTCCAGAAAAATGAACTCCTCACGTTGTTTCAGAATATTCCAGACTGCACACGTGAATATCTCCGGTAAGCACGGGCCAGGAAAGTAGATCTTACAGATAAAATCCAACTGGAAATGGGACAGAGGCATCCGAAGTTATCTCAATGGCTGACAAACATTGATCCGTAAAAGGGCAATTGAAAAAATAATGATAACGTTAGATTCAGATTAGGAGGGTATGATACAACATTGGAGAGTTTGAAATGTAACTTGGATCAAGCCCTCTGGGTTTTCTTATATTATTGGAGCAACTGTAGATAAACCATGGCACGTTTATGAATAAAAAAAAAGACAAGCCCCGAACAAACCAATAAATGGTATGAATTGCTAGAACATTATCCGTGCACGTTAATGCGGCCCACTTAGTCTCATTGGTGTACCGGCTGCTATCGCTGGCAGTTGGCATCACGAAATAGGCGCAGATGCTACTTCTGACCACGATTCTGGACAATCGTGAGCTCACTCGGCGCTCACTCGCCTGCTTTGAATGTGACAATTGCAATCCGAGCCACTGCTTTGAATGTGATGAGTGCAAAATCTAACAATATATGGATGGAGAATTGATAGCTCTATCGCTGCAACGTGAACACGGGATGATGGATATATATGATGTGCCTGATAGAAGCATTTCTTGCATGCATTTGCACATACCGTTTATAGGGTGGTTGATATTCTATATCTTTTACAAACAAGTACACACTATAATATGTTATGCAAAATTCAGAATCGCCGAGCACGTGTCGTTGGAACAACAGCCGAGCACGAATAGAAATATCATATAATCTTGAGCCATCTATAATAATAGACCCTCTTTGCTCCCATCGAGACCCGACGGTTAGGAAAATCGCCTGATGACACGGCTGTAGTGGGCATTGATAACAGCAGACAATTCTTGGCCAAGCATACACGTAACAGATATTTCCGTTTTCATCGTTGCGCTAGTCGCGACGAGATCTTCGAAACCAAATCCCATGTTGATATGTTTTGACGACTTTTTTTTGAGGATGTAAGTTTTAAAAGTTACATCCAATCAAAGTTACATCCAGTTTACAGAAAAAGTTACGTCCCATTAGCAGAGAAAGTTACATCTAGCAAAAAAGTTACATCTGAGTAAGCAGAGAAAGTTACATCGAGCAAAAAGTTACATCATAGTTAGCGAGAAAGTTACATCCTCCAAAAAAATATCGTCAAAACATATCGACATGAGATTTAATTTTGAAGATCTCGTCGTGACTAGTTAAATAGTGAAAACGAAATTTAATTTAGATAAACGGTTTGACTTAGAAAACATTTCAAAGTTTCAAATTTTGTAATTAAATGCGCAAGTGAAGGCTGACACGCCACGTGACTTTCCAAAGTTACATCCAAGTTAGCAGAAAATATTACATCCAGTAAAGTTACATCCTTCAAAAAAAAGTCGTCAAAATATATCGACATGGGATCTAATTTCGAAAATCTCATCGTGATTAGTCCAACGGTGAAAACAGAATCTAATTTGGATAAACGGTTTGACCTAAAAAACATTTCAAAGTTTCGAAATTCATAAATAAATGCGCAAACGCAGTCCTGCAGTGGCACGCGCAACCTTGTGCTCCTCCATAAATGCTATCCTCGCACATATAACTGTCAGGATGGAAACAATACGTGTGGGACGAGTCATCCGCATCGTCAGATCCTAATCACGCGGACGCGCCGAGTGAGCGCCGAGTGAGCTCACGATTGTCCAGAATCGTGGTCAGAAGTAGCATCTGCGCCTATTTCGTGATGCCAACTGCCAGCGATAGCAGCCGGTACACCAATGAGACTAAGTGGGCCGCATTAACGTGCACGGATAATGTTCTAGCAATTACAAGTTTTAGAGTAGTTGGTAATTTTAACAACCGTCCATCCGTTTTAATCGAACGGTGATAAAATTAGAGGTACCAGAAACTACCAGATTAAAAGAACCCGAAACTACCTGAAACTATCAATATTTTTTTTATTTTTAATCGAAAGTAAAAGGGTATTTAGGTAAATTCGTGTTAGTGACCCCACCGTCAGATTCATCCCCTTTCTCATCTCCCTCAGATTGGGGCCTCCCCGCTGCGCTCATCTCACTCCCCGCTGCGCTCATCTCACCCTCCCTGACGTCCTCCTTCTCTCCGATCCCCACCCAGCCGCCTCCCTTGACGGAGCCGAAGGAGCTGGCTGCCGACTCCGCTGTCCTCTGCCCGCTCGCCTCCCTCCTCCCACGGTCGCCGGGGAAAGCGTCGACGGCATTCAAGGGCGGAGGACGGCGCGGGAGGACGCCGAGGCGCGCTGGACTGGGACGATGACGCGGCCGGCTGCTACCCGGCGGCTGCCTCGTGGCAAGCACGCGCGAGGGCGCGGGGAGGAAGACGGGCAGGTCGCCGAGCAGCAGATCCCCACCCGCTCGTTCACCTCCCTGCCAGCAGCAGCAGCCGGCCACGAGCGCCGTCGCTGGCCTCCTCCATCTACCCGCTAGTAGCAGCAGCCGGTCGCGGGTGCCGTACCTCCTCCACCTCCCCGCCAGCATCCGACCGGGCGCCGTCGACGGCTTTGGCAACCAGGCGCGAGGAGATGCAGATGCGTACGAGGACGACGCATCCGGCGCCGGCGCCTTCGAGGTGGCCCTGTGGGGGGTTTGGTATGAAATTCTTCCAGACGGAACGGCAAGGTATTTGCTATTTCGAGATGCATTACTTTCTTAAGAAACTGTGAAGTAATCTACAAGTATTTTCGCATCAATGTTGTTTCTCTAACTAGTTGTATTTCTTGGCACCTAAAAGTATGCTACTGAAGCATGTACTCTACTCAAGTGCAACTGAGGTCCTTGTACAACAATCTAGCTACTACTCCCATTACTTTTGTCATTTGTAAGCTTAATGTAGATTTAAAAACTAAAGTGGTTCAGTTTGGCCTGATAAGAAAATACTGATTCAGTTTGTTAGTGTACTCGCTAGTTTGGTGAAATTCGAAAACTGAAGTTACTCCTGTTGGTTCACTGTTGAATACTGAATCAGCTTCATGAATCAATATGAATCATAGTGGAGTAACTGGAATTAAGCTAGCAAACTGAAGTTTAATTGAATAAAATTAATACACTTGCTTTGACAGATGCACGCTTGTAATCCATCGGCTTAGTGCAGCTTCCTTGATCTTGTCTCACTTTGTTTCTAGAGTAAGAGTAGCAGTAAACTGGAGTACGGTAGTGTAAGGTCTACAGTTTGGTCTGTTGCTTGCTACTGCTTGTTCCGAGGAATTGCACAAACCAGTAACTTTTGGGGTCACTTTTGCACAGACCAGCGATTCAAACAAAATGTTGCACAGACCAGTGAATTACTATCACAATCATTTCAATGAATTACTACTACAGTCACTGGTTTGTGCAACAATTTTTTTGATTCAATGGTATGTGCAAAACTGACCCCAAGAGTTACTGGTTTATGCAATTTCCTCGCTCGTTCCTACTCCACTGAATTTATGAGTAGGAGTATTTGCCTTGGAGTTAATTTTACTTGGAGTAGCAACAAGTTGCAGTACTTGTGTCTTTTGTGCCTTTTGTGGTACCCCAAATTGGTAAAGGTAGTGTAAAAGACGCCAAGAAGTAGCCTTTTGTGGTACCCAAAATTGAAAGCACCTGTCATTCTATAAGCAAAATAGCCTCCTTAACTTTTTGTGACAACATGACAAAAACAGATATGAAAGCACCTGTCATTCCATCTTGCAAATAGAGTTGTGTTTGTCTTAAGAAATGATTTACTTGACTATTAACATGAATTTTACTCTTATGATGACAGTTTTTAGCCATGGATGGTGAAGGCGCTGGCATGGAGGAGCGTGAAGAGTACTGCCGCGTGGTTAGCAAGACCTTCATAAGCGAGGAGAAAGGATTCGAGTTTTATAATGAATATGCAAAGGTCAAACGATTCCAGTCACTACTCCGAAGGGGTAGCTAACTGTGCTAAATCTTTTGTTTCTCAGGAGCAGTTTAGAGCACTGTTGAACCAGCGGCTGAAAGTATTAAATTTTCTTGCATGTAAACTGACACTGAGAAGGCAAGCTTCCACTGAATTTTGTGGCGAGAAGAAAAATTCTGTGGTGCATGATCTAATTCTTTGCACGCTCAAGTTTGCAAATGTGTGTCATGATATATGTTGTAAAACAGTTGGCTCTTGCGGCATTCTTCATCATAGTGTTAAGGGTTTAACTAAGTGTGTGCAGCAGAACTCCTCTCAGTATTGCGGCACATATGAATTCTTCCATCTTATAATGTTTATAATGTGTGCATGTATCTCATGGAATATTTGGAAAGGCAGATATAGTAATAAAGGATCAGGTGATTCAAAAGAGCACCCTGAGATATTTTTCACTCCTTCCTGGCTTAAATGCTTACAAGAAAACAGAGCTATCGGGAAGCCTATAGATCTGCTATGTACTGCTGCCGGAAAGTTCTCTGGTTCATAGCATCATTTGTCTTGAGAAAAGTTTCAGGTGCTTCTGAGTCGAGCTCCTCTAGTTTCTGGTTCAAGCCATTGTTTCTTTTTTATGCTACTGAACTTGAGATGAAGCTATTGTTTTTTTCCTTAAGCAACCAGTCGTTGTGTTCAGTTATTACATACACACAGTTCACTAAATAATAACGCAGGTTGCATATGCCTGCTCTTACATATAGGCTTTACGTATGAACATGGGAAGAACAAGTTTACATCTGTGAACCACCATACTTCCTGCCTAGATCAGCCTGGTGTGGTGTAGGCATTGCCTCAGCTCTGCTACATTTTGCATATCCACAGATCTGGGGTTAATACTCCGCCCCGCCAGCCTGCACGCGTGCCACCACTCGGTCCGCCAACCGCATCCACCCCGCACGAGCATCTATTGACGGTGCCAGACGGAACGTCGATGGAGGCGATGACAGACGGAACGCCGGAGGTGGACGCCTCCGCCGCACCGAAGCCACACGCTACGCTTAAGTTGGACGCCGACGGCCGTCCTTGAACAGGTAGCATACACGGTTTTCAGCTTCGTCTGTTAGCATATCTGTCAGCACAGATGGGTCATACAGTGAGGATTCTTATATTTTCCAAAGCACCATTATTTATAGAATCAAAGTTAGTAATACTCTGTTTTTACTCATTAGCCTGCTTGGTACTGAACTCTGAGAACAGAAGCCAAATTTGGAAGCAATTATGCATAACAAAAGTACTTATGTCACAAAACTAACAAGTATTGAGCACAACAATAGCTGAGTTATAAACAGAAAATTGAAAATGTACTGGAGTGGAAAGAAAGCCAATGTTTCAACAATTTCTTCTAGGTTTCAAGGAATGCTAACCATGGATAACAAATTAACAAGCAACAAGGTGACGCATCTTTTGCTGAATAAGAAAACCCACAAGTGACAGAAAATAAAACGTAAGTTGCTGCTGCAAAAAGAGCTATATATGGAGATTTCAGCAACCAGAAATCAGGTCCAAGGAGAGCATATGTAGGATCCTGGGCCAGACGTATCAACTGCATTAGTTCCTTCTTGACAGTAATCAAAAAAGGAAAACATTACACCATGTCAAACCTGGAGCACAGTATCAGTTACACCAAGTAAAATCAGTAGTTTCTTCAGGAGTAATGATTTTGATTGGCAGCGTGTCCGTCAGGCTATAAAAGAGGATTTGATAGAGGCTACAGCTTCTTCTTTTCTTTGTTCACGACCGTAGAACCAGCTTTCAATCGACATGTGAAAATGTGTGCATGTAACAGATGTTATTTCCTCAGGAACTAAGACATTTGAAACGTCTTTCAACTGATAGTACTCTAATGCATAGTATCAGACCTAGTTGTCTTCAGTCTTCAGAACTGATAGTACCATGCTCCACCGTCTTGACTGTCGATGACATGGAGGATGGCGAGCTGCTGCTGCTGACAGGCGCCAGCCATCCGCAGCCGGACCATCTCCGCCTGCACCAGCGACATCTGCGTCTGGAGCGACTCCACCTGCCGCTGCAGCGACGTGATAGAGCTGTAGATGGGGTCCCTCAACCACGCGTTCGCCTCGACCGGCACAGCGTGGACTGTAGGCTCGGCGGCACAGCGAGATGAGAGTGCCCGGGTGGCCCAGCGGCCACAGCGTAGACTGCAGGCTCGGCGGCTGCCGCGACGGCCTCTCGGAGCTGTAGCTGCAAGGAGAGGATGCGGTGCTCAGAGGGGGATGAGAGGAGCGACCCGATCTCCCGTGGTCTGGCGACGACGCCGCATTGAGCGGGTCGAGGGAGAGCAGGATGTGAAACCTTTTCGTGGACAAATGACCATCGTACCCTCGACTGATTATACTTAATTTTTCGCTTAATGATTGAATGATTGGACGGCTGAAATAATTTAGGGGGGAATATTGAAATCAAACGCTTGAAATTATTTAGGATGGGAGCTACCCGAAACTACCCGTGGTAGTTCTCCAAGCACCGTAAAAGAGCTCAACATATTATAGTGTGTACTTGTTTGTAAAAGATATAGAATATCAACCACCCTATAAACGGTATGTGCAAATGCATGCAAGAAATGCTTCTATCAGGCACATCATATATATCCATCATCCCGTGTTCACGTTGCAGCGATAGAGCTATCAATTCTCCATCCATATATTGTTAGATTTTGCACTCATCACATTCAAAGCAGTGGCTCGGATTGCAATTGTCACATTCAAAGCAGGGGAGTATAATGTAATGCAATAATGTGTGGTCCAAATATATGCGATTATTCACCTGGGAATTTAATGCACGCGCGATTTAAATGTTAGTTTGGCCCAGTCAAATGACATAATTGCAACGACCTGTATGACCATTCAAGCTGAGGCATCTTCTATATCTATCCACTACATGATTTTTCTCAACATGTAAGCATGACAACTCATCACCCTTCCACGTCATCTTTTTAACCCATGTCATTGGTTGATCCGGTTCAGTTTCGTTCACGCCTATAGTCGGTTGCTTGCCATATCTTCTACGCAGTGCTTTTTCTCTTCTTTATTTTCTTCATTAAATCCTCAAAAAACTGACGCCACTTGCTTGCTATATCTCTCCTTAATTTTCTTCATTAAATCCTCAAAGAAACGGATGCCATGGCATCTCACCGCTTTCTCTCCTCCACAATATATATGTAATTTTACCCATGTCTAACTGGAGGGTAGCTAGTTATTTTTTGTTTATTGGCTTATGAAAAATTACGGCAACTGCCCACATATGACATATACGTTGATATACAAGTAATTTTTTTGGTAAGTCGGACAAGTAATTATTAGGCAAAGGAATTTGAAATAAAAAAAAAGTGGATTTGGTCTCCACTTACGCGGAGACATTACTAACGAGATGTTTGTAAGATCATTCGCATCGCTAGATGAAGCGATTAGTGCACTATATGAGCCACGGTTTTTCAGAACCATCGTACCACCTAGGCACATGCGTTGTCGGATGGCGTTTTTTCTGATCACTCTCTATATATATCTCTCTCTCTTTCGCACTCTTTCTATCTCTCAACGATAGAGCAGATCGATCCTGTGTTCACGTTACAGTGGCTCTCGGTCCAGCCATTGTCACCATTATATGATAATATGTTATGAAATAAGCGTCATATGCTACCTGGCGCTCCAAAAAAGGAAATATATGTTCACTCATACGTGTGTGCTTGGCCCAGAATTGTCGTCTGTTTCGACGTTCGACGAGCACTACAGCCGTGTCGATTTTCCTAACCTCCGGGCCCCGATGGGAGCAAAGAGGATCTATTATTATAGATCGTTCAACATTATATGATATTTCTATTCGTGCTCGGCTGTTGTTCCAACGACACATGCTCGACTATTCTGAATTTGGCATAACATATTATAGTGTGTACTTGTTTGCAAAAGATATAAATTTTCTAAACACGTCCAAGAAAACTGCTCAAGATGTGGTGCTCCTGAAGATGAAATGCATATGCTATTCCTTTGCCCCTTCTCTAAAGCTGCTTGGTTCTGTTCTCCATGGCATATTAAAATTGAATTTGTAGTTGCACAAAATCACTCCATCCATGACACGATTCAAGCTTTACTTAATTCGGGTCACCCAAGTATTACTCTCACTACTCTATACACTTTTTTATGGTGTCTTTGGAAAGCTCGAAATGATACTCTCTTTTGTAGGAAACTTTGTAGGCCTTCACAGGTGAATGCTGCTTCAAATGCAATCATCCAGGCCACCAAACTTGAAGGTGTAGGTTCCATTGAGGAGGGCCACCCGACTCCACCCGCGGCTCACTTATCACAACCAGTCTTGCTAAACTCTTCAGGGAACACAATTTTTTGTGATGCAGCTTGGGAGATACAGCATAATTCATCTACAAAAGTTACAGGTATTGGTGTTGTTATTCAGGCTTGCAACAACAACCACTTCCAGCAGCTGCACGTCTCGGCAATGTCTCCATCAGCGTCTTCACCCCTTCAGGCTGAGACTCTTGGACTCCTGCTTGCAACCATGTTGGCAGATGTTCTTCATATCCAGGATCCATGCTTCTACACTGATTGTTCAGTGCTTGCGTCTGCAGCTGCGGCAACAAACGTTTTCTTCGCGCCAGGTCATTGGGAGAACAGGCCATTGCTCGCTCAAATTCAAGCAAACCCATCCTTCCATCAGAGCAGAATCGGACACATTGGCAGAAGTGAAAATGTTAAGGCTCATCATCTGGCTAGGCTTGCTCTAAAAATTCAGTCCAGGCCTGTAGTTTTTAGATGCTTATGCTCAGGTTCAGGAGGATGTATAGTCAGAGATGTTCTCTCCCAGATCAGCATGTTTCCATTCACGCTCCTTTCTGAAAATGCACCTAAATGAATAAAAATATTTGTGTTAAAAAAAAAGAATATCAACCACTCTCTAAACGGTATGTGCAAATGCCTGCAAGAAATTCTTCTATCAGGCTACCCCATATCCTAGTCAAGTTTAGAGGGTATAAAACGTTATAGGGGAACTTTTTTTTGCAGATCCATGATCCCGTGTTCACGTTGCAGCGATTGAGCTATCAATTCTCCATGCATATATTGTTAGATTTTGCACTCATCACATTCAAAGCAGTCACTATGGGAAACGCATGAGACGCCGACGGCCCGTCGGCGTATAACAAAAAGCCGTCGGCGTATAGATACGCCGATAGCTGCCGTCGGCGTCTTTCCGTCGGCGTACTACTTCCGTCGTCGGCGTATCCGAACCCCGTCGGCGTACGTGGTGTGGGCCCCACAAGACGGCATCCGACCGTTTCCGTCAGCGCACCATACGCCGACGTCATTGCCGTCGGCCTCTGAGTGCCGATTATTTTTATTTTTTGAATTTTTTTTGATTATTTTTTGAACTTTTTAAATTCTTTTTATTTGTATTTCGAAATTTTCAACTTAGTCACATATTTAATTCTTAATTGCACACTTAATTATATGTCAAAGTACTTACCCTGGTCAAACTTCCCGTTCGGTCACCGATCCTTAGATTGCTACAGTCCAAACACGCTTAACTTTTGAGTTCCTTCCAAACTAGCTTCCAAATGAGAAATTAGAACTTACTGATATTAGTACCCTATCAATCATATTAACCCCTCGGTTATGATGTTACACTTTTCGTTATTTAAATTTTAAAAATTTATTTGAGTAAAGTAACAATGATTATGTAATAGTATATTTCGAATAAATAACAATAAAATAAATTTTACTTTATTATTTTCCTTTTTACATTTAATATGGAATAATTCATATCTTTAAATCCGTAAATCAAATTTGACAAATTAAATACCTAAATCGATTAGAAAAATGAGAGGAATTCAAATATTTCATCCATATCATCTTTTGAATCACAAAAACCTTGATAGTTATAGGAAATTGAGAAAATACTCAAAAACTGAAATCCATTTTTAATTTTTTAGTGTCAAAACGGGTTTTTTTTGTGAAGCAGCTACCAAAACGGCTCACCGAAAGAGGAACATCCAAATAGGTAGAAAATAGTAGACCACCTTATAAGTTCATTTAACCCTGGGTTTGGATATAAAAACATATTTAGGTATTACAAACATTTCAGATAAGTTCCTGCCGATTTCGTTGGAAGTGGGTCTGATTTGAACTACGAGTGCCGCATAGTTTGCTCATGGTTTTTTGCAAAAATCACTTTTAGATCCAGAGTGTATACTTTCTTTAGAGATCTTTGACGGTTTTTGCTGTATCGAAGTTACGGTTAGGTTTAGATTTATCGTTAGGGTTTATGGTCTCGGTTTCGGGTTAGGGTTAGACATAACTAATTCAAAAAAAATCAAAAAAATGGAAAACCTTCACATGACATCCTTTTATGTGACCTACCAACTGGAAAAAATTATAAACATGAGTTATGGAGGTTTTATAAAAAAACATTCACAGAAATGAGCTACTAGGTACAAAGATGTATGGTTTTCGACTGAAATGAGATAGGGTATGACATTTAACATAGCAAAAAATGTCGGAATGAGTCAATATTTGACACACTGGTGTATCTTGGTTGTAGAATAGTATTAACTAAGGGGTTTAGGGTTTTCGTTGAATAAAAACCCATTTTTCATTTTTTTTAGTGTCAAAACAGGTTTTTTTGTGAAGCAGCTACCAAAACGGCTCACCGAAAGTGAAACATCCAAATAGATAGAAAATAGTATACCATCTTATAAGTGCATTTAACCTTGGGTTTGGATATAAAAACATTTTTGGGTATTTCAAACATTTTAGATAAGTTCCTGCCGATTTCGCTGGAAGTGGGTCTGATTTGAACTGCGAGTGCCGCATAGTTTGGTCATGATTTTTAAAAAAAATCACTTTTAGATCCAAAATATATATTTTCTTTAGAGATGTTTAACGGTTTTTGTTGGATCGAAGTTACAGTTAGGTTTAGATTTATCGTTAGGGTTTACGGTCTCGGTTTCGGGCTAGGGTTAGACATAACTAATTCAAAAAAATCAAAAAAAACGGAAAAACCTTCACATGGCATCCTTTTATGTGACCTACCACCTGGAAAAAATTATAAACATGAGTTATGGAGGTTTTTATAAAAAAATCTTCACAGAAATGAGCTACGAGGTACAAATATGTATGATTTTCGACTGAAATGAGCTAGGGTATGACATTTAACATAGCAAAAAATGTCGGAATGAGGCAATATTTGACACACTGGTGTATCTTGGTTGTAGAATAGTATTGACTAAGGGGTTTAGGGTTTTCGTTAAATAAAAAACCCATTTTTTATTTTTTTAGTGTCAAAACAGTCTTTTTTGTGAAGCAGCTATCAAAACGGCTCACTGAAAGAGGAACATCTAAATAGATAGAAAATAGTAGACCATCTTATCAGTGCATTTAACCTTGGGTTTGGATATAAAAACAAACTTGGGTATTTCAAACATTTCAGTTCGCTGGAAGTGGGTCTGATTTGAACTACAAGTGCTGCATAGTTTGGTCATGATTTTTTGAAAATATCACTTTTAGATCCAAAATGTATACTTTCTTTAGAGATCTTTGACGGTTTTTGTTGGATCGAAGTTACAGTTAGGTTTAGGTTTATCGTTAGGGTTTACGGTCTCGGTTTCGGGCTAGGGTTAGACATAACTAATTCAAAAAAAAGCAAAAAAAATGGAAAACCTTCACATGGCATCCTTTTATGTGACCTACCAGATGGAAAAAATTATAAACATGAGTTATGGAGGTTTTTATTAAAAAACCTTCACAGAAATGAGCTACGAGGTAAAAAGATGTATGGTTTTCGAGTGAAATGAGCTAGGGTATAACATTTAACATAGCAAAAAATGTCGGAATAAGCCAATATTTGACACACTTGTGTATTTTGGTTGAGAATAGTATTGACTAAGGGGTTTAAGGTTTTCGTTGAATAAAAAACTATTTTTTATTTTTTTAGTGTCAAAACAGGCTTTTTTGTGAAGCAACTACCAAAACGGCTCACCAAAAGAGGAACATCCAAATAGATAGAAAATAGTAGACCATCTTATAAGTGCACTTAACCTTGGGTTTGGATATAAAAACATACTTGGATATTTCAAACATTTCAGATAAGTTCCTGCCGATTTCGCTGGAAGTGGGTCTGATTTGAACTACGAGTGCCGCATAGTTTGGTCATGATTTTTTGAAAAAAATCACTTTTAGTTCCAAAATGTAGATCTTTGACTTTTTTTGTTGGATCGAAGTTACAGTTAGGTTTAGGTTTATCGTTAGGGTTTACGGTCTCGGTTTCGGACTAGGGTTAGACATAACTAATTAAAAAAACACACACACTATAATGAGTATGCTAGAGATGTCTCGAGGTGGGCTATATATAGTGTTGATCCAACAACTCACCCCTCAAAAGAAACACACACCGCTGATCGATCGGCTCACAAGCGCTCGAAAGAAACACACCGCTAATCCAACGGCTCACAAGCGCTCGAAAGAAACACACGATCCGTGTGCTTGTTACTGATTGGGCATACTACATGCACCGCTGATCGATCGGCTCACAAGTGCCAGAAAGGAACACACCACTGATCCAACGGCTCACAAGCGCTCGAAGGAAACACACGATCCGTGTGCTTGTTCCTGATTGGGCATAAATACCCACGACCTCGTCCCCGGTTCGAGCCAAGCCGTCGCCCTCCTCCACGCGCCGCTGTCTCTCCTCCACGCGCTGCTCCTCCTCCACGCCGGCCTTTCCGATGTCCCTATTGATCAACCCGGATTGCGATGTCACTGGGCTCCGCCGGGCTGGCATTGGGAGGTGCTACCTTCCGGGGCGCGGAGCTTGGTGAGGAATCTAGGTGACGTCGTCGACCCGGATCTTCTTTGGTGGCATTCGCATGGGCCACACTCGGTGCAGAGAGAGCCGGCCCCCGAGGAGGTGGTACGTCGCCGTATCAGGGAGGAGGACGAGCACGTCCGTCGCTACGTGTATTTGTTGGATAATCAGACAAACAGGCGCTGGTCGATACTTCGGAGGGATCCTTATCACGTGAGCTATGACCCCGTGATGGTTCCAGCTCTTTGGAGGCAGAGTGCCCGCGGGTCAGCACCGCGCGGCTTAGGACCCGGTCAAAGTTAGTTTGAGTACCTATGTTGAGTACTGTGTGTGTGCCCACCTATGTTGAGTACCTATGTTGAGTACCTATGTTGAGTACGGTGTGTGTGCCCATCTATGTTGAGTACCTATGTTCAGCTTCCTTCTCAAGACGCTTCTGTTCTTTCTCCTCCTGGCATTTTGTTTCCTTCTGAAGTTGTTTTTGTATTTTCTGAACCACCTTTTCCTAGAATTCATTAGTGTAATTAGTGGATAAAATGGGCATGCAGACATTGTTCTTGCTAAACAACAGATAACCTAATTTATGTTGGACTGTTATACAAAAACAATATATCTACTGAACCATTATAGTTAGTTCAAACTTTATTTTATGCGGGTTCCGGAAGATTCAAACCGTTATTTTATGCGGGTGGAATACCGAAATTGGGAGGGAAATTATAGAACAATTTATATATAATTATAACTATATTAAATATTATATACAAAAATAAATAAATCTAAATTTAGTTATAATAATTGAAAAAAAAACAATACGCCGACGGTGGCCGTCGGCGTCTAAATTCAAACGTACGCTGACAGCCGCGTCAACGTAGCGAGATGGCCGTCCCCGCTCCGTCACGGTGGGCGTTTGTATGCCGACGGCCTTCGGTACGCCGACGGCAGCCGTCGACGTATACATATCTACGCCGATGTACGGGGATATGCACGCCGACGGCCGGGATCGCGGCTGCCCTAACTCGGGTTGTACGCCAACGGCGCCGACATTTGGCCGTCGTCATATAATCCGGCCCGGCCGTTGGCGTCGTGTGCGTTTCCCGTAGTGAGTGGCCCGGTCCAGCCATTGTCATCACTCTCTCTATCTCTCTCTCTTTCCCACTCTGTCTACTCCGTATATGGATTTCTAACTTCTTTAGCACTGCATTTCTACTCTCTCATCAATATATGGATTTCTATGTTTTCGCCACGTGCTAAAGAGTACGTGCCCATCCAAGACAGCCATTTATATTGCGGATCATGAGTACGTGCCCTCCACCCCCACCCCTACCCACAGCCTGTTATGTCCATTAGACCCGTGTATTATATGGATGTGGCCCCTTGTCGGTTGTACCATCATACTCCATGGCTAACGCCCTATTTCAATTATTTTTGCTGTGATTAGACCAGGGCAGTCCAAAAAAAGGCAACACGAATCGGAAATCCATTTCGGGTAGTGGGTGCAGATGCACCCACTGCCCAAAAAACAAATTTTCAAATGTCAAAAAATTCAAAATAAATTTTTTGCATATACTTCAAGACATTTTGTGCTAGCATAAAAAAATTTGTGCTGAAAAGATATTTTTTGTGAGCTGTGCAAAAAAGATAAATTCGGGCAATACAAAATGACTTTGTACGGGACATGTTTTTGTCTTTTTGGACAGATCACAAAAAATGTCTTTTCACCGCGAAACTTTTTATGTTAACACAAAATTTCCTGATGTATATCCGAATTTTTTTTATAATTTTTTAACATTTTAAAAGTTTTAAATTTTTTTTTACACAACGGGTGCAGATGCACCCGTGACCCGAAACGCCGCCTCCCACCGAATAACTTTTCTAAGGACAGTAGTAGCTGAATGTTTTGAAAAGGGCCATTTCGGACATAGGTAACTGGGCTCTGACGTCAGAGCTATGATGAATATCCACGCCGATTGAAGCAGACACACCAAGCGGCCGGGTTAGTAAGTACAAATCAATTGCATCTTCTCGTAACAGTAAAATGATGGCCACCACGGTTTGTTATGAGGGTGAAGGGAGAAAATACAGGGCTTATCCATCACATACACCTAAACTACTTCTTGCCATAATCGTCACACTTGAGCTACCTAGCTATGAGGATAAATGAGGGACCAAGAAACAATGCCAAAAGAGTTATAAAAAGTGTGTTTTCGGACAATCTCTTCTTTATTATAAATGTGTGACCAATAGTCTACAACAATGTCCTGAAAAAATAAACGAAATAAGCTACGAGGATGGAGGCGAGAGACCTATGTTGAGGGGCGAAGCTCCCCATAGGGAAAGGTAGGACGGCCTCCCTTCCTAGAGTTTTGGCAAACAAAGATGACATGCACATGTTTTTATGATATTTTGAGTGGTCGTACGTCTAAAATGGACTCCCTATAACAAAATTATACTTGTTTTAGTGAAAACAGTGCAAAACTAATTTCAAGCCAATTTTTTTTAGCTTTGTGTTCATCGTAAATGATGTGACACTCCTTCCTATGACAAATGATTCATCTCTTCTATTGCAAAAATAAGGATCAGAATACCTTTCAGTTTTGTGATGGGTAATGATGTATGATTCTACTATTCTACGTTTCATATGTATATTTTGTTAATCTAAACTTCTAATTGTACCATTTGAGGCAATATCTTTGGTTATGGTTGTGAGAACACATTTGGTCAGTTCGAGAGATGATGGTCAGGAGTTTCCTAGAAGATGTTAAATCATTTTGCACGAAAAATGACATCACAATCCTAGTATGGATGAAATGGTAACAAAATGGGGTAAAACAAAAAAGTGGGAGGACACCGGTCACCACTGCTCGTTTTTATTGTGTCGACAACTTCTTTGGTACTTTTAGTATCATCGGGACTGAGTTGCAAGTATAAGATAGAGAGTGTTTTTGTAGATGTAGTTAGTCGAGGCCCTTTCTTCTTCGACGGTGGGCGCCTCCAACGAGCTAACATCCCATGCCTCCAGATCTCCTGGTTTGCGCGACTTCCGCCTAGGAGAAATCTTTCGCTCGGCTATGCCATTGCGGATGATGCAGTGACGTACTCAGGACGCTACTAACCTCCTTTGAGGGCATCATCACGGTGGAAGTTCCGACGAGTTCCGAGGGAAACCTTAGGTTTGGCTTGCCACTGGCGGAGTCAGCGCCATGGAGTTGGGTTCAGCTGAACCAACAAAATCTTGTAAACGTGGTAGTAAATCACTGGTTTTAAAAGAAAAAATAGTATTGAACCATGTAATATGTGGCAGTGACGAAGGACGGTCCAAAATTTAGATATGGCGGAGTTAGAAACATATATCACTTTTTAGTTGGAATCATTTTGACGCGGGGCGGGGGGGGGGGGGGGGGGGGGGGTTGCCCCCATCCTCCTGTGGTAAGCTGTAATTTTTTTATGAATATGTAAGTTTTAATTGTCTAAACCAGTTAAAATTAATCAACGGGGATAGTTGTTTATTAACTAATCAAAGTTCACTTTAGAAAAAAACCGAGGTGGCTTAAAGAACAAATTAATTATATGTCCTTTAATTAGACTGAAATCTCTTTTCAAATTCTTGGATAACAAAAATTTATGGTCAATTAGCTGGATTGATTTCTCGCACTTCAAACAAGTACAACACATAAAGTAAAGACATATGTATGAGTACAATAAGTAAACATGTAAACATTAAATTGATCTATGATAACACTTTTATTTGGTTCGTAGATATAATAAAGTCACCAGTTCGTCATCTCGTTCTTTTATTGGTTGCAACAAAGGAAAGTTTTTGACATTTTATCTAAAAGTTATTCATTTGACATGTTTTGTTAAATGCAAGACAACTTTCAAAAGAAAAAATTCGAGACAAGAGAAGTTTTGAAGGAATTCTAAAAATAGTTCATTTAAGTGATGGTCAAAATCGGTGTTAATATAGTCTATAGCAATAGAAGGTGTGCACACTATAAAATAATTAAGAATGAACAGATGTCTTGCTCTTTTCTTGATTTTTCCTTTTTTGTTAACATTCCATCAAAATTTAGAATTATTATGTCATTTTTGTGCAAACTGACATTTTATAAATGAGCTGTAAACCAATATTTTTGCAGTTGAGTAAACATATATGCGTCCTCACTTGTTGAGAAAAACATTGAATGAACTAACACAATTAAAATTTTAGATCAACAAATATACAAATTCAATGCATCATAAAATATAATTCATTATATAACTAAGCAAATTGCGGCCTCAACATAAGCTAGACAAAATACTCTCAACTCCTACTTAAATACCCCCACCTGGAACATTGTTTAGAGTTCGGTTTTGTTAAATATAGAGTAGAACTACTCCCTCTTTTAACTTCGGAATCGGCTTTCTGTAGTGTTGACTAAAACAAACGTAGCTTCCTCATACGGAGTCCGTTTTTAATGTACGACCACTCAAATTGTGCAGAAAAAACAAGTGCATCTGAATATTTTTGTCAAAAGTCAAGGTAGGGCGTCCGCCCTACCTTTCCCTACTAGGAGCTCCGCCCCTGATATGTGGAGATGAACCCATTAAATATTTTGGCTACCTTAACCCATGTGGCTTGCTGAACCGGACAGTGGCAACGTGTGGCGTCCTTTACCCCTTTGGAGGCATGTCTTGGAGTTCACATACACTAGGAGAGATGAAAACTTGGTGGTGTGGCAGCCTCGGACCACCACGTAGACTCGCGGGAAGGATCTTTTGCTCCAGGGGAAACCCTTGCTCTGGATCATCTGGATTGAATGATGACGAGCACTAGTAGAAAACAAGCTAAAGGATTGTTCCTTTAGTACCGGTTCCATTACGAACCGGTACTAAAGAGTCCAGCACGGCCCAGGACAGAATCGTTGGGTACCTTTAGTACCGGTTCGTATCGCGACCCGGTACTAAAGATCAACCTTTATTACCGGTTCGTGAGACGAGCCGGTACTAAAGATTCTCCTATATCATCTTCCACCCCGAGAAGCTCTCCATTTTTCCTGCTCAAGTTCATCACCACGATTTCACTCTCCCCTAGCTCAAATTCATCCCATTTTTCTCCACCATTTGTCAAGATTGGTGGCACTCATCTATGCAAGGGTTAGCAACATCATCCTTTCTCCCCGGCGTTTCCAATTTAGCTCATTTCTTGCTAGTTTAGCTCATTTCATTTTTGTAGTGCTAGCTAGGTGTTCGATGAAATGCCTAAGTTAGAAAGTTCATGTGTTTTATATGCATTTTGAACACAAATTAAAGTATGATTTTAATTCTTTAGATAGTTGTATGTTAGTTTCAATTAAAGTATGTTTTATGAAAATTATGTATTACATTTGTCACTACTCTAATTTGCTTTTAATGTGATGGACTTGTATTAATTATTTTGGTCACGTATCTATTCATGATGTAGTGTAATGGTTTTTGATATATTTATATTGTAATACAGATGAACCGACAATGGATGAGTGGTGACCGACGCAGTCCCGAGTGGATTAATGGCATGCATAATTTTCTCAACGTGGCTGAGGCAAACAAGCGGTCGAATGGTTTTATGTGTTGTCCATGCAAAGAATGTCGGAATGAGAGGGATTTCTCTTCCTAAAAAACAAATCACATCCACCTTATAGAGCATGGTTTCATGGACAACTATAATTGTTGGACCAAGCACGGAGAAAGAGGGGTTATAATGAAAGACAATGAATAAGAAGAGAACGACAACTATCCTATGTTCCCTGAACACGGTGGTACTACAATGGGGGAAGACGAAGCTGAAGAAGAGCCCCTTGTTGATGAGCCGCCCGATGATGATCTTCGTCGGGCCATTCTTGATGCGAAGATAAATTGCAGAAGTGACAACGAGAGGTTGAAGTTGGAGAGAATGTTAGAGGACCACAACAAATTGTTGTATCCAAATTGCGAAGATGGCCAGAAAAAGCTAGGTACCACACTGGAATTGCTGCAATGGAAAGCAGAGACTAGTACAACTGACAAGGGATTTGAAAAGTTGCTGAAAATAATAAAGAAGATGCTTCCAAGGGATAACGTATTGCCCCCCAGTACGTACGAAGCAAAGAAAGTTGTCTGCCCTCTAGGCTTAGAGGTGCAGAAGATACATGCATGCATCAATGAATGCATCCTCTACCGCGGTGAGCACGAGAATTTGAATGCATGCCCGATATGCGGTGCATTGCGGTATAAGATCAGGCGAGATGATCCTGGTGATGTTGAGGGCGAGACGAGCACCAGGAAGAGGGTTCCTGCCAAGGTGATGTGTTATGCTCCTATAATACCATGGTTGAAACGTTTGTTCCAAAACAAAGAGCATGCCAAGTTGTTGCGATGGCACAAAGAAGACCGTAAGAAAGACTTGATGCTGAGACACCCCGCTGCTGGGTCGCAATGGAGAAAAATCGATAGAGAGTTCCCGAGATTTCCAGATGACGCAAGGAACTTAAGATTTGGTCTAAGTACAGATGGCTTTAATCCTTTCGGGGAGCAGAGCTCCAGTCATAGCACCTGGCCCGTAACTCTATGTATCTATAACCTTCCTCCTTGGTTGTGCATGAAGCAGAAGTTCATTATGATGCCAGTGCTCATCCAAGGCCCGAAACAACCCGGCAACGACATTGATGTGTACCTGAGGCCATTGGTTGAAGAACTTTTAGAGTTGTGGCGTGATGAAGGTGTGCCTATGTGGGATGAGCACGAACAAAAGGAATTTAACCTACGAGCATTATTGTTTGTAACCATCAATGATTGGCCTGCTCTTAGTAATATTTCAGGACAGTCAAACAAGGGATACAATGCATGCACGCATTGTTTAGGTGAGACTGAAAGTATACATATAGGTAAGAATGTGTACCTGGGGCATCGTCGATTTCTTCCAGCAAACCATGCCGTAAGAAAGAAAGGCAAGCATTGCAAAGGTGAGCCAGATCACCGGAAGAAGCCTACCCTCCCTAAAGGTAATGTTATATATGACATGGTCAAGGACATATAAGTAATCTCTGGAAAGGGTCCTGGCACACAACCTATTCCAAATGACGCTGACAACCACGTACCCATGTGAAAGAAGAAATCTATATTTTGGAAGCTACCCTATTGGAAAATCCTAGAGGTTCGCTCTGCAATCGACGTGATGCACGTGACAAAAAATCTTTGTGTTAACCTGCTAAACTTATTGGGCATGTATGGGAAGACGAAAGATACACCGGATGCGCGGCTGAACCAGCAACATATGCACGAACGAGACAACCTGAATCCAGAGAAGTATCAAGGTCCTGCCAGCTACGTTCTTACCAGAGAAGAGAAGGAGATCTTTTTTGAAGTCCTAAGCAGTATCAAGGTCCCGTCTGGCTTCTCGTCGAATATAAAGGGAATAATAAACACGGTAGAGAAAAAGTTCCAAAACCTAAAGTCTCATGACTGCCACGTGATTATGACACAATTACTTCCGGTTGCATTGAGGGGGCTTCTATCGGAAAATGTTCGAGTACCCATTGTGAAGCTATGTGCATTCCTCAATGCAATTTCTCAGAAGGTGATCAATCCACTGACCCTACCAAGTTTACAGAAGGATGTGGTCCAATGTCTTGTCAGCTTCGAGTTGGTGTTCCCACCAACCTTCTTCAATATTATGACACACCTCATAGTTCACCTAGTCGAAGAGATTGGCGTTCTCGATCCTGTATTTCTACACAACATGTTCCCCTTTGAGAGATTCATGGGAGTCTTAAAGAAATACGTTCATAACCATGCTAGGCCAGAAGGAAGCATCTCCAAGGGCTATGGAACAGAGGAGGTCATTGAGTTTTGTGTTGACTTTATTCCTGACCTTAATACGATCGGTGTTCCTCAATCGCGCCATGAGGGGAGACTGCATGGAAAAGGCATGCTAGAAAAGAAAAGAACAATATGTATGGACGGACATTCTTTCACTCAAGCACACTACACAGTTCTACATAATTCCAGCTTGGTGGCTCCGTATATAGTGGAACACAAGAATATTTTACGCTCAAAATACCCGGAGCAACGTGAAGATTGGATTGATGGAGAACACATGAAAACTTTTGGCGGTTGGTTGCAAACACATCTCATTAATGACACCAATGTTGGAGAACAACTATACCTGTTGGCCAAGCAACCATCTTCGACTATATTGACTTTTCAAGGGTATGAGATAAATGGGTATACATTTTACACGACCGACCAAGATAAAAAGAGCACCAACCAAAACAGTGGTGTCCGCTTTGATGCAACAAACAACAATGGGAAAAAGGATACATATTATGGTTACATAGAGCAGATATGGGAACTTGACTCTGGACCTGTCGTGGGGTTGTCACAGTAAGTACTTCCTTTGGGAAGCTTAGTTGTGGGGCCATTGGTGACCAGGACATAGGAGAGGTTAATCTCGACGAGGGGACAAGGAGTTTACCCAGGTTCGGTCCCTCTGTTTAGAGGTAAAGACCTACTTCCTGCTTGTTCTTTATTGATGTGGACTAGTACTCGAGTACAAGGTTCCGACCCCTAATTCGGAGTCAGCGACTTGGTGTTTCTTCTGAGCTTATGAGACTTGTCTAGCTTATCGATCTAAGGTCCAGCGCCCTCCTTATAAAGGTGGTCGGGTCCTTGGACTTACAGCTTATGCCGAGTTATACTTGAATACGGAGTCCTACTCTAGGTCTTCACCTTCCTAGTTGGTACTCCGGATTGTATTTGGACTCTGGTCTTCTTCCGGGTCCTTTCCCTTCTGCGAACTCTTAACGGGCTGGCCGGCTCGTTCCTTGTCCAGCCCATGTTGCTTGAAGTGTAACCCGACTTGGGCCTTCTAGGTCTTGGCGGGTCCACTTTCCGGCTCCATGGGCCTACCCGGAAAGTATCCCCCCATCAGTAGCCCCCGAATTTATCTTGGGCGCAGTCTTGGCGTATTCGTCCGACTCCTTTTTCTCAGGCTTCTTTCGAAGATGATGACTCAGAAATTACCTGCTGCTGGCTCCAAGATGAATTCCTGCATAAACATAAAGAAACTTGATAAAAACAAGTCGGCCCTCTCCTTTACTCTGGCCTCACAACTGACCCCCACTCCCTGGTTGGTCTTGTGGCTATAGCCCTTTACGAGTTGGCTAGGAGGGCAAACTTCTCACTTATTCCATACTGGGGACTCGTCTCCTGAAAACGAGTCGGCTTTTCTGAATTATTTTATTATTTCATTTCCGCACGTGTCGTTTGTTGACCGTGGTCTTCGGGACGCTTCAGTTTCGCCGCATATTCCTGCAGTGGATCAAATCCCGTGATTTCTGCGATTCCCGCGCATCTGGCGCAACGGACAGCGCCGTCATTCTCTAGGGTTCACTTATCCCCTTTATTTAAGTGTGGGGACCAGATCTTCACTTTACCCTTTCTGCTTCCACTTCGTCTTCTTCCTCCGTCCGCACGTGCCCTTCTTCTCTCACACACGCACACCTTTCTCTTGCCATGGCACCCAAGCTCTCCAAGGCCACAAAGGGGAAGAAGACTCTAGGCTCAGTGGTGGACATTGCCGCCGCCGCCGCTGCTGCGCCCGCATCGAAGCGGTCGATCTCCGCCAACTGGGGCAGATCTCTGCTGACCCAGGTCACCCTCCAAGAATACGAGGATTCTGGGCTCATTTCCGCCAGCATCTCCTGGCGCGCCGCCGGCGAGGAAACTGAACCATCGCCGGCCGCCGGGGAGGTCGTCGTTTTTGGTGAGCATCTCTTCCGCGGCTTCACTCCCCTCGGCAATCTCTTTTTCCGTCAGGTCCTTGATTTCTATAAGCTTCGAATCCACGATCTTGCCCCCAATTCATTTTGAATCTCTCCAATTTCGTGACTTTATGCGAAGACTATCTTCAAATCAAGCCGGATTTGGACTTCATTCTTGAACTCTTTTACTGCAATCCCCAACCTGAGCGTGCTGGTGGCCCACTTCTGAAATGTGGTGGTGTGGCTTTACAACGCCGCCAGGGATCTCTCTTTCCAAAACCTATTTTGCCGAGTCATATCAAGGACTGGCAGAAAACTTACTTCTATTGCAAGGACACGTCCCCTGCGGACGAGCCCCATCTTCCCGGCTTCTCTTCTGATAACCTCCAAGTAAATGCCAATATGAAAGCAAAGTGCTCTGAAGATGCTCGTCCAAAGGTCGACTCCTTGATGAGACGACTCCGCGCTCTTGTAGCGCATGGACTTGGGGGAATGGATCTGGTGCTCTACTGGACGACTTGGAGGATCCAGCCACTTAGCTCCAGGACTCGGCTAATTGTCGAGTACACTCGCTGTGTAACAGACGACCTCCGGATGACGGAGAATCAAGCCAGCACCACTGATATCAATCGGTTGGTGAAGAAGTTAACCGGCAAGCCCGTGAAGGACCAGGAAAACTTTGGTCTTTCACCTTTCTGTGTGACGGATCCTCCTCCAGCAGTAGATTGCTCAACTCTTGTATTTTGACTTTATACTTATTTTATTTCAACTCTTTCTTTATTTGATTGTACCTTTCTGAACTTGTGCATAGCTTACTGATAGCTGGTGGTCACCCAACGACCAAGAGGCCAGTGCTGAGAGTGACAAAGGCAACGAAGAAGAAATCCGGGAGTCCTCTCCTGAGGCTCCTGATAATGATGCCAGGGGTCCTTCCGCTGGGAACCCACCAACTGCCGTGACGACTTCCTCTGGCGAGTCGTCTAGCGATAAACCCGGCTCCGACTCCTCGAAAGACTCTGAAGTGGAAGGAGCGCACTGGAGTCCCAAAGGTGCCCTTTTCACGCCTTCTCTCAACTCAAGGTCCATTTACTAAAGATCACCAACAATCACAGGGCGTACAAGCCGCCAGGGAGAGGAAACTGAGGAGCAGTGGACCAGCTGACACTACAGTTGTGATTCCCACCACTCGGAAGCACAAGTCGCCCACTGCTTCTCCTTCCGCGTCTGAGGACTCGTATGATTCCAAAGCCATGCCATCCTCTGACTCCAATGCCTCCTTGGACTTGGAGACCAATACTGGGTAATTCAATTTCTTTACTTGTATTATTCCGACTAGTTTGTATTTTTCCATGACCTTAACCTTTCTGATTCTTCTTTGTAGGGGTCGCCCTTCTACTAAGGTTGCAAAAACTTCTGCTACAACTAATGTCACCTCAGGGCGCCAGGCTGGAACCCCACTATCAACTTCTACTAGCACAAAGACGACTCCTTCAGTGGCTGCTTCCACTGGGGTCACTGTTGCTGCTATGCCACCCCTGGCTCCCCAAGCCAAGTTGACAACTCGGACCCAATCTTCTCCTGCCGCAAAGCCACAACCTACAGCCCAAACTGCGCATGCCATGAAGAGTATTTCCCAGGCACCTCTCCCCGAATCTCTCACGGAACCTGCAGGTCCTGCTTCTGGACTTGCCATTGACTACAGCCGACTCCAAATTGGGGAGAACAAGTCCTTCATGGACGCATGGGATGAGGCCCTCAAGTGGAATGAGGAAGCCGCCAGGGTGAAGGGTGAGGAGCTAGCCAGCTTGATGGGCTTGAAGATGATCCACACTGTAAGTTCTTCACTTTGTCTTGTATAAATTATTACCCTTACCATACCAGTAGCCCCCAAGCACCTACTGTGGTGACTTGAGACTTAAGGTAGGTGCTTTATGCCTTGCTGTCATCTCTTACAGAGAAAAAATTTGAACTTCATGCCTGTAGCCCCCAAGCGCCGATTTGTTTTAACTTGCAACAACTCGGAGCTTAGGACTATGAAAATTTCTCATATACCTTTAAGATTCTTGATCTGTGAGTAGCCCCCAAGCGCCGGGTTGTTAGCCTACGACAACTCGGAGCTTAATAGACTTTGAAACCTCTGTCTTTAATTTTTAAAATTGATCCATGAGTAGCCCCCAAGCGCCAGGTTGTTAGCCTGCGACAACTCGGAGCTACCATCTGAACTGTACTGTACTGGTGAAAACTGAATTTTGAACCCTTGTAGCCCCCAAGTTCCGAGTTGTTTGTTCACAACATCTTGGGACTCATAGGCCCATTTCCTCTGCTTTCACTGAAAACCTTTAACTGGTAAATTTGTCTTGCACTCCTTAAAGAAAAAGAACTCCCTGTAGCCCCCAAGCGCCAAGTTGTATCTCTTTGACGACTTGGAGCTACCTCTAACATGTAACTCTTTGTGTTGTTGTTACAGTCCACTGTCTCTCGTATGCAGAGAGATATGCGAAAACTTGAGGAAAAAGGCGGCTGCTTCCGGCAAATCTGCTGAAATTGAGAAGAACCATGCTCTCCAGCTTGAGAAGGACTTGAAAAAAGTCTATGCCGAGCTGGAAGATGAAAGGAAAACTTCTGCTTATAACAAGAAGATTGCTGAGAAGGCCATCAAGGACTTGAATGTTGGCCTGGACCGCTGCCGAACTGGCATCAAAGTGATGATCCAGCGTATTTTTGGTTCATTCTGTTCTTCCTCTGTTGTGCACTTAAACTTGTTAATTATTTCCCTTGATATACTGATCTGCTTTAATATTCTCACGCTCAGCTTCTCCAAAAATGAAACTAGGAGTCGGCCCACAAATGAATGAGCTGCTGGATCACTGCCATGGCTTGCAAGAGGGTGCCAAAGCCATTGTTACTTACTTGTCTCCTCAAAAGAAGTGTCCTTCAGATCCTGAGCGTCTGGTCAGGGAGTTGTCTCGTGCTCCTGCGTATGTGAAGGCTTGGAAGGAGTCCTCTTTTAGGCATGCGGCTATCCGAGTCCTTGCCCTGGAGCGGGCATATTATCCAACAACTGTGGAGCCTGCGCTGTTGACCTTGGGCAAGCCGGAACAACATGAAAATGGCTCCCCTTTCACCAATGCTGATTTTGACAGATTGCAGAAGTCATTGAGGCCTTTTGCTTGCCAGATTGTCAAAAAAATGGACTCCGAGATATGGACACATCGATATGACTCCAACAACCAGAAGATTGTCATGGCAACTCCTCCAGTTGTGGAGTTCGGCCGTCCATCACAGTTGGGTGTTGGTGCGTCCACTTCCGTGGGTCCTACATCATCAACTCCTGCAGCACCTGTTCCTTCTCGAGTTCATCCAGAGGACGCTGCCGACTCCCAAAATCCAGAGGAAGGAGCCGCCCCTGTAGCAAAGGACTCCATTGCACCTAGCAGCTCTGCTTAAGGTGCTGCTGCTGATGTTCCAACTTCAAGCTCTGCTCCTGCAAAAGAGGCTCATCCTTTGGATGATTTTTAGACTTTGTGTTTAACTGATGCCGTGTTGTTCGGCTTTTGAGATGTAAAACTTTTATCTTTGCAATGACATGCTTTGCATATCTTTGTTTTTTGTGATGGGCTTTGGTTATTTGCCCAGTTTATTTAAATTGTTCTGGTTCTTATAACCCATCTGAAATTTATACTGATGAATAAGTAGGCCTCGCGTGACTTTTACTAACAGTTTTGCTACAACAAGTCCAACTTCTCCTAAGTCCTTTTTAGGCTTCATAGGAGTTCAGGACGAGTCGTGCCTGTAGTATTTAGTCAAAATTTGGCGAGTTGCATCTAAATTACCAGATAAAAATCAGGAACGAGTCGGCTTCTGTGCCGGGTTCAAGAGTCTCAAGCTTGAATTTTTTTCTGAAAGACAAGCCCCCAAGAACCTCAAGATCAAAATGTAATAAAGCACACATACTGAGTGTTTCGACAAACAATTTCAACTTCAAATGTAGTCGGCTTTATTTCCTTTGATAAAAAATAATCATGATACAATGTATGGGGAGCTCTGTGGGCTCATTAATGACTTGCATAACTTGCTTACAAAGATTAAATATAATATGGACGCAACTGCGCTATGTTCCAGGGCCTCTTTGCCTCTACATATGCATCTAGCGTATGAGCTGTGTCAGCTTCTTTGCTTTCACTTGCCGGCTCTCGTACATCCATTAGATAGTATGACCCATTGTGCAAGTTTTTGCTGATAACAAACGGTCCTTCCCATGGAGGAGATAACTTGTGCATCCCTTCCTTATTTTGGACTAGGCGAAGCACTAAGTCTCCTTCCTGGAAAGTCCGAGTTCTGATTCTGCGTGCGTGGTATCGTCGCAAGTCCTGCTGATATACTGCTGATCTCTCAAGGGCTAACTCCCTTGCTTCTTCAAGTGCATCCACTGAGTCCTGCCGAGCAAGCTCGTTTTCTGTCTCGATGTAATTGGCGACTCGTGGCGAGTCGTGAAGTAAATCACTGGGCAGGACTGCTTCTGCTCCATAGACCATGAAGAATGGCGTGAAGCCAGTAGATCTATTAGGAGTCGTCCTTATGCTCCAGAGTACTGCTGGTAACTCTTCAACCCAGGACCAGGCGGCTCTTAACAGGGGAACTCTTAATCTGGGCTTGATCCCTTTGAGCAACTCCTGATTTGCACGCTCGGCTTGTCCATTGGACTGTGGGTGTGCCACTGAGGCTAGATCAAGTTGGATGTTGTTTTCGCCACAAAACTTGGCCATCTCTCCAACTGATAAATTTGTTCCATTGTCTGTGATGATGCTATGTGGATACCCAAACCGTGTAGCTATCTTTTTGATGAACCTGACAGCAGATGCTGCATCCACTCGGCTGATGGGTTCCACTTCCACCCACTTGGTGAACTTATCAACTACAACTAGCAAGTGAGTTTTGTGACAAGGTGACTTTGAGAAGGGACCCACCATGTCAAGCCCCCAAACTGCAAACGGCCAAGTTATTGGAATTGTTCTGAGCTCTTGGGCTGGCACATGATCTTGTCTGGCGTACTGCTGGCAACCATCACAGACTCGAACTATCTTTTCTGCATCCAAGTGTGCTGTCAACCAGAAGAAACCATGCCTGAAAGCATTGGATACTAGGGACCTTGTTGAAGCATGGTGGCTACAATCTCCTGCATGAATCTCTTGCAAGATTTGCCTACCCTCCTCTGGGGACACACACCGTTGATAGACTCCTGTGGTGCTTCTATGGAACAACTTTCCATTGATGACTGTATATGACTTGCATCGCCTAACAAGTTGTCTTCTCTTGACTTCATCCTCTGGGACTTCCCCACGTGTGAGATAAGCAAGATACAGCTCTTTCCAAGCTGACTTGCCCGAGTTGCTGCTACCAATGCTGACTCCGGGTCCGGAAAGGCGAGTTCCTCTTCTGAAGGTAACTTGACTGATGGATGATGGAGTTCATCCAGGAAGACATTTGGTGGTACTTTCTCTCTTCTAGACCCCAGCCTTGATAGTGCGTCTGCCGCCTCATTTTTTCGACGATCAATGTGCTCCACTTGGTAACCAGAAAAGAACCCGGCAATCTGATCAACTGCTCTCCTGTAAGTTGCCATGTTTGCGTCCTTTGAGTCCCAAGTTCCAGATACTTGCTGGGCCACGAGATCCGAGTCTCCAAGGCACCTGATACGCTTGACGTTCATCTCTTTAGCCAAGCGGAGTCCATGTAACAGTGCCTCATACTCTGCCATGCTGTTTGTGCAGTCAAAATGCAGTTGAAGGACATAGGCCAACTTATCTCCTTTAGGTGAAGTCAAAACGACGCCGGCTCCTGATCCTTCGAGTTGTCTGGATCCATCAAAGTGCATTGTCCAATACTTTGAGCAGGGCGTGTTTGGTGATGATGTGAAGTCGGTCCAATCATTGACAAAATCAGCCAAAGCTTGAGACTTAATCGCTGTGCGTGGCTCATAGGTGATGTGATAAGGACCCAATTCGATTGCCCACTTGGCGACTCGCCCTGTTGCATCCCTGTTGCGAATTATATCTGCTAGTGGTGCTGAACTCACCACCTTGATAGAGTGCTCTTGAAAATAATGTTTGAGCTTCCGACTTGCTAAAAAGACTCCATATACCAGCTTCTGCCACTGTGGGTACCTTTGCTTGGAATCAGTGAGTACCTGCTAATGTAGTAAATAGGGCGCTGCACTGGGTATTATTTTCCTTCTTCCTTGCGTTCCACCACTACCACTGCACTGACAACTCTCTCATTGGCAGCTACATATAGTAACATCGGCTCCTTATCTGTAGGAGCTGCAAGGACTGGCGCTGTTAATAAGTTTTCTTCAACTCCTCAAAAGCATTGTCAGCTTCTTTGTCCCATAGGAATTTATCTAACTTTTTTAGGAGTCGGTAGAGAGGACCTGCCTTCTCTCCGAGTCGTGATATAAATCTGCTCAAAGCTGCAACATAGCCTGTGATTTTCTGGACATCCTTCAAACAAGTCGGCTTTTGCAGGTTGTGAATAGCCTTGATTTTCTCTGGGTTTGCCTCGATCCCTCGTTTTGAGACGATGAAGCCTAGTAATTTGCCTGCTGGAACTCCAAATACACACTTGCTTGGATTCAACTTCATCTTGTACTTGTGCAGATTGTTGAATGTCTCTGTTAGGTCCCCAATCAAGGAGTCCGCTCTCTGTGATTTGATAACCACATCGTCCACGTATGCGTGAACGTTCCTTCCAATTTGCTGTTGAAAGCAATTCTAAATACATCTCTGGTACGTTGCTCCTGCATTCTTGAGTCCAAAAGGCATCGTTTTGTAGCAATAAGCTCCAAAGGGTGTTATGAAGCAGGTTTTCAACTCATCCTACTCATTGAGTTTGATCTGATGGTAGCCTGAATAAGCATCCAGGAAACAAAGTAACTCGGAACCAGCTGTGGAATCAATGATCTAGTCGATGCGTGGCAAGGCGAAAGGATCTTTGGGACATGCTTTGTTTAGCCCTGTGAAGTCAATGCACATACGCAACTCTCCTGTTTTCTTTGGTACTAATACTGGATTGGCCACCCATTCTGGATGAAATACCTCTTTGATGAAGTCGGCCGCAAGGAGTCCGGCCACTTCTTCTCCTATAGCTTTTCTTCTATCATCATGAAACTTGCGAAGTCCTTGTTTTACTGGTCTTGCGTTAGGGTTAACATGTAAGCTGTGCTCGGCGAGTTCTCTCGGGACACCTGGCATGTCAGATGGCTTCCATGCAAAGACGTCCTGGTTCTCACGGATGAACTCGATGAGCGCGCTTTCCTATTTGTCAGAGAGGTGTGCCCCAACGGTGAACTTCTTGGAAGAATCACCAGGGGTGAAATCAACTTGCTTTGTGTCTTGAGCCGACTTGAATTTCATCTTCTCCTCTGTTGCCGGCTTCTTGAGCACCGTATTATCCTCCGGGTCCACATGGGTCCAATAAAATCTAAGCTCCTCTTGAGCACAAGCTATTTCTACCATAGCTGCATCTCCTTGTTCACGCTCCAATGCCATCTGCCTACTACCATTGACTGTGATGACTCCTTTTGGTCCCGGCATCTTCAACTTCAGATATACATAACATGGCCTTGCCATGAACTTGAAATATGTAGGACGCCCAAAGAGAGCATGATATGGGCCGGTTGTGGAGATCCACAACCTAAAAGGGCATGATTTCTGACCGATAATTCTCAAAGGTACCAAAAGCAACTTCCAGATAAATCTTACCAATAGGATTTGCTGATTTCCCTGGTACTATCCCATGAAAAACTGTTTCTGTCAGTATGAGTTGCATGTCTTGCAACTTCATCCTCTTGAATGTGTCGTAGTATAGTATATTGATGCTGCTACCACCATCCATAAGTACTTTGTTAAGTGTATAACCTCCAACTTGTGGTGCTACCACCAAGGCTAGCTGCCCCGGGTCGTCAACTCTTGGAGGGTGATCTGCCCGACTCCAAGTGATAGGTTGCTCTGACCACCTTAGCCATTGTGGGACTGCCGGCTCCACGGCATTGACTGCGCGAACTTTCAACTTCCTTGCTCGCATGGAGGTGCTGGTGGTGAAAACATGGTAGCTCCCTTGACTCGGGCGATGCGGCCGAGTTGTTACATAGTACTGTCCCTGGTTATCATGAAGCTGCTTAGGGTTCTGCTGAAAGCCTCCTTGATTTCCTCCACCATTGTTGGATCCTGGGTTATTTCCGGCTCCTCCGCCATTGTTACCAGGTCCTCCATTATTGCCTCTGTATCCATCGTTTCTACCTCCATTGTTGCCACGGTTTGCCGGGTTGTTTCTCCACTGTTGCAGATCAACACATTGCTCTAAGGTATGCCCACATCTGCCGTTCTTGGCGTGTCGAGGGCACGGACTCTGCCAGATTTCCTGAGGACTCGGCCTGCGAGCCTAAAAGCCTTGTGAGTTGTTGTCCCTGCGCCTGTTCCCTGAACTGGTGTTAGCTACCAAGTCAGAGTTGTTATACGGCCGCTTAGTCCCTCCATGACTTTGGTTCTGGTTTTGATTCTGGTTGTGGTTTTGACCATTACCACCTTGGCCTTTTCCGACTTCTTCCTGGTCCTTGGTTTTATCTGTGGCTGCGTGCTTGTTAGCTCTTGCCATGATTTCTCCAATGGTGATTGGTATGCCTTGATTCAAGCTATCCTTCATACGCCCTAGCTTCCAGCATAGTGGATTAAAGTTGCAGTTCCTCTCCATGGCCATCAATACAGAGATTGGCGGGAGTCCTTGTGAAGTATTGATGATTTCTGAAACTCGCTTCATCCAATGCCTTGAAGATTCTCCCTTCTTCTGAACACATCTCTCTAGGTCCTCAATGGTACCCAATTTCTTGCAAGTGCCCTGAAAATTTTGAATGAAAGTGACCTTCAACTGCTCCCACGAGTTGATTGACCTGGGGGGTAGATTTCTCATCCAAGCTTGAGCTGCTCCGTCCATCATAAGACACATGAACTTTGCACATAAATTGCCAGTTGCATTGCGAATACTCATTGCCATCTCATAACTGCTCAGTCAGGAAGTCGGATCCATATTGGGCTCATAATTACCAACCTTACGTGGCTCCTTAAAGCTGCTTGGAAAGGACTCAGCTCTGATTGCTTCGGATAAACATTCTGGACCCGTCAAGGAGGGTGAACTTCCAGGCGAGTTAACTTCTATGACTGGCCGAGTCGTCGGCTGGACTCCTGGTGCTGCTGTTGCTGGCGCTGGCCCACCGACTCCTGCGGCTTCTGGGGCTCTAACCGCGGCAGCTCTCCTGTTCCTTGCTTCATCAACTCGTCTTTGAGCTTCCGAAACAGTGGGTACATGTGGTTGATTCCTTGCCAGTTCGCGGCGTCTTGCGCTTGACGACTCGACCGGATGAGACTCGTCATGCCGACTCCTTGTTCTGGAGTTGTATGGAGTTGAATGAAGTCGGCTTGCATCTGGGAAATTAGGATAAAGGGCTTGTTGCTACAATGTTGTTTTCAACATGTCTATGGCGAGTCGTGCTTCCTGACCCGTTGGATTCTCGTTGAGTGGAATTCTCTCTAACACCATGGTTGCTGCGTGTACATTATCCATTGGGTTTGAGTAGTGTCCTGCTAGTGTATGAAACCTCTGCGGTGGTGGACCCATACCACCGACTCCTCCTTCAGGTGGTGGGGGTGGTGCATTGGCTCCAGCTCCTGCTCTGACTCCTCTGTTTCCTCCTGGTGGTGGTGGCGGTGGTGGTGCTGCTCCTACGCCGGGTGCTGATCCTCCGACTCCTGCGCCGGGTACTGATCCTCCGACTCCTGCGCCTGGGCCTGTTGGTGTTTGAAACAAGTTGGTTGGATTTATATGGACTCCCTCGTGCAACCGGCTCCGAGTCCTCCGATGCTGAACCGAGGCGAGTTCCTGCTGGCGATTGCGCACCGCTGCTGCTTCAGCTTGTACGCGCTCGTGTTCTGCTTCTATGCGAGCCTGCTCAGCTTGTATACGTGCCTGCTCTGCTTGTACAAGGGCTTGATCTGCCACCAATCTGCGATTTGCTTCTGCAACATCTGACAACTGCTTCTCTATTGCTTCACGAGCCGTGATCAACTCCTCTGCACGAGCCGCCGCATTGTCTGCCGTAATTTCCTTTGTTAGCAAGTTGGGGTCGAATTGACTTCCTCCACCACGCTCTCCATCATTTTCCGGTCCGGACATGTATACTCCAACATGACGTGGACGTATTGGTGATTGCACGTACTCCTCCTGGATTCCATAGCCGAGTCGATCTTCGAGCAATGGTAGGATTGACTCTGAATCTGCATCATAATCTGGCTCTGAATCTGACTGCGACATTATCTCCGGCTCCTTCTCTTCGGCGATATGCCGACTTGTGATTGTAACGCCCCGACCCCGGAATTATACAGAGAGGCTATGTCGTTGGCACAACCATCAATGTATAAAACAAAGATCGAGACTTGTGGAACAGAACTGGCACAAAGCATGACTCTACGACACAAAACATATAGCAACTCATATAACGAGAAGAATACAAATATTACACAACAAAAGGATCACAGATCCATCAAGTCATCAAGCGGAAGCGGGTAGTGTTGTCTAACAACAAGAAGCAAATATATGGCCTAAGAGGCCTACAATAAACATCACCCAAGCCAGCTTGTTCCACGGTCCCAAGCTGCCACCTGGGAACCCCAGTCTAGTAGTCGACGTCAACGAAGAACCCACCTAGTTGCTCGGTGTCGTCCTCCTCTGAAATACAAAATCATAGAGGCAGCAAAGAGAGACTGAGTACGATGTACTCGCAAGTTTAGTAGGGCGATATAGGCCCAATGACTGACGGAGGCTCTAAAGCTGTATAATGTAGTTCTTTTGCATAAAGCTAAATTTCATAAACCGAAACTTAAAAGACACATGGCATTCGTCTACTCAGAATATGTTTATAAAGGGGTAAGAGAGTATCATTATCATCTTCGGTTCTCGGCGAACCTACTTACAACCATCACCACTCATCTCACACAAAGGCACTCCCTCGACTTCCCCTCGAGGAAATGAACCTTTATCTCAAGTTGATTATGCAACCTCTAGCTGCCATATCAATTAGGTTAACGTTATCTATGAGTTGATCCGCCTTTCCCAAGAGTTTGTCCATAACCGTGGACACGACTTTTCGAAAAGATTAAACCCTACAGGGGTGTACTAATTTACCCATCGGTACCGTCCGGCTCACCTAGTTGGCCCTCTTCCGGGGAAGGCCGGCGAACGGGCGCGGTTAGACCTTTACATTGCATGAGGCTTACTCAAGGACCATCAGTGTGCGGAAGGACAGGTTTAGCGCTCCCAGCGCCCTGCCCCGCGGCCACATCCTAAACACCACCATCCTCGTTTCTTTTCCACCCACACAACTCACGCGCAAATGGAAATAGCAAACTAGAGGACCCTTGACAAGCCCCTCACAACTTATTCGGTCAAAGGGGGTTCCATATGCCCCCACCTCCGGAAGCACGCTCGTTTTCTTGGTTCTAGCTAAAAGCACTCTCAGCCTAGACGACAAGAATGAGGCAAACCACCCTCCCCGAGGGCAACTCATCCAAGCCTTTAGCAATTTTAATTAAGCATCACATATATCCACCATGCCCGACTCATTCCATCAACATCAAATATTTAAAGGAATTCAGTAACGGACAACACTAGTATCTCAACTAAGCATTTCTAAGCATGGGTAAGCTTATAACCAACAATAATATCTTGCTAAACCGGCCATCACATCATCTCTAGGGTTCATAGGTAGGGATACATGTGATTGGCTCGGGGGAGAACATGCATTCATGGGATACTATAGTATTGATCAAAACGGCATTTGAATCGCATGCAATATTATGGTGGATAAAATAATTTGATTAAAAACATAGGATGCTAGATGCCAAGAAGGTTAGGTTATCTCTTGCCTTGCTGCCCGGTCGTGAAGTACTGCTCGTCGGGGTAGTTAGAGAGACCCTCGACTCCGGAATCTATCGATACCCAAAAGAGAAAAACAAAGAACACATAAATCACACGAGCTCAAGATGCAATGCTCAATCACATGATGACATGTCCAATTGATGCAAAGATATTATTATATAAATTAAAAAGCAACATTAAATGGGGAGCCAAATAATTAGTGCAATTATTTGGAACCAACCCCATATTTATCTTAATGACCACAATTCTTTATAAATTGTCAAATTATTAGAGAAGTGGCTCAATTATGCATGAACATGGCATGAATGGATAGGTTTCGTTCTTCCGATCATTTCGGTAATTTATTTGTAATTTTTGGAGTACCGATGAATAAATAGCAAATTAATTAAATAATTGAATTTACTTCATTTAATCAAATTATGAATAACCTCAAATAAAAGTTTGTGATCATGACATGATATCAGCATGGTTGGGTAGCATTTGACAAGTTGATCACTTTGATATTTAATTCATAATTTTTGGACAATTATTTAATAAGTTATGAATTTTTCCTAATTTGGGATTATTTAACCCATTTTAGGCATCTTTAAATCAAGGCAAAAATAAGTTGCTCAAAGGATTAAGGAGAAGTTGCCAAATGATAGATGATGTTTTTCTGAACAATTTGACATTTGGTTTGTCCAATTTGAAGCATTTTTCGAAAAGATATGAATTATCTAAATTTCTCTTTATTTCCAAAAATCGCAGGTTTCACTGTTGGGCCGGCCTGCAAACCGGCCCAGGCCGGGCTCAAGGCCGGGCAGGCAACCGAAGCGGCCGGCCCACGGGTCGGCCCAAGCTGGCGTGCAGGCCGGGGCACCACCCGAGCCAGCCGGCCTTTGGGTCGGTCCAGGCCGGGGCGAAGGCCGGGCGACCACGCTTTCGTGCGGCCGGTCAAGGCCGCGACCGACCCGAGCGCGACGGCGACCGCGGCGGTACGCCACGGCGGCGATACGAGGGGAGCGAAAAGGGGGCAGGAGAGGATGTCCGGCGGAACCTAGAGCTTACCAGGATTTCACTGGAGGGGTCGGAAAGGGGCGGGGTGGCCGGACGGCGACACGCTGGTGCTCGGGCGGCGACGGCCAGAGCGGAGGGGAAGGGCTCGATTCGCGCGATTGAGGGCCTCCTAGCACGCGCATCTTGAGGAGGAGGTAGAGGGTGGTGATGCGGGGCGTCCTGCGCGATCAGTTCATCCTGGGGCCGCAAGGGACGACGGCGAGCATGACGGCGATGCGCGGCCGCGCCGGAGAGGAAGAAGGCAGCGCGGCCGATTCGGGGCGTCGGGCTTCGATTCCTTCGACGAGGACAAAGCAGAGGAAGAGGAGGAGCTAGTGGCGCTCTTCGATTCATCCGGGGGGGCGGCTAGCGGCGACAGTACGGCGATGAACTCGAGCGGGTCTCGGCCATGGGGGCGCACCCGAGAGAGAGGGAGAGAGAGGAACGGGCAGGTGAGAGGGGAGAAGGAGAACGAGGGGCCGACGTCGTGGGGTGGGGTCCTCCTTTGTCCTCCAAGGAGCAGGCCGATCGGGGGGGACAGGGCGGCATGGCACGGCGAAGGCATGGCGCCAGTGCCATGGCCACGGTGAGAGAGAAGAGAGAGAAAAGAGAAACGCGAAAAGGCCCCTAGAAAGTTTAAATACATTGCAAAGAGGTCCTTAACAGAGTTTAAGCAATTTAAAAGAGGCACCAGGACCTTTCTATAAATTATGCAAAAATTCACAGGGGTTCTAAATGACCTTTAGGTGCTCCACAAAAATTGGGGTGGCAAAATAAAAAGTTTTGACCCACATTTGTTCACAGGGTTTAATTTAGGTCAAAATGGATAATTTCCAAAAATAGATTTATTTGGAGCATTTAGGAATTTCAATAATTTATGAAAATATTTATGGAGGCTCATATTTTAACAATGAAGCACCCCATATTTTTATTTGGAATTTTGGGGAAGTTTAACTTGGTTCCAAAAATATAATTTGAATTGAACCAAAATGAATTCTCAAATTTATTTAATTGGCTGGCATTTATAAAATATATTCTTAGAACTTCCGGGACAATTTGGAAATTCAAGAATAAGTTGGTTTGGCCATTTTGGGCAAAGCATTTAGTTTTGGAAACTTGAGGAAGGGTTTTGCTTCCTTTATTTTAAAATTTCCAGGTGTTGCTTTATTTTTGGTTAGCAATTTTAAATGGATGCCATGATGCAATGCAAACCAAAAAGTGAAAATTTGGCCCATATTTTAGGGTGATAATCTGGGGCTGTTACAGTGATGTACCAACGGACTCCTCTCCATCGGACCTGATAACAGCTGTTGCTTCTGAAACAGATTCCAACTCATTACCACGGTTACCTGTGGTGTTGACCATGCCAACGAACATATTGATCTTGCCGAAGATGAGCTGGTAGCCTTCCTCAACTTCGTCCATCTCTAGACTCCACCCGTAGTCGTCGACCTCGGTCTCGCCGTACTGGTTGGTGTAGACCCTGCCGATAGCGAGCTTCTCCATACCTCGGTGAGCTTCTCCCATGATCTCGACTCCTTTCATCACAGGCCCTACGGTGGGCGCCAACTGTCGTGGGTTTGTCATGGCAAGTACTTCCTCTGGGAAGCTTAGTTGTGGGGCCATTGGTGACCAGGACATAGGAGAGGTTAATCTCGATGAGGGGACAAGGAGTTTACCCAGGTTCGGCCCCTTTGTTTAGAGGTAAAGACCTAGTTCCTGCTTGTTCTTTATTGATGTGGACTAGTACTCGATTACAAGGTTTCGACCCCTAATTCGGGAGTCGGCGACTTGGTGTTTCTTCTGAGCTTATGAGACTTGTCTAGCTAATCGATCTAAGGTCCTGGGCCCTCCTTATAAAGGTGGCCGGGTCCCTATACTTACAGCTTATGCCGAGTTATACTTGAATACGGAGTCCTACTCTAGGTCTTCACCTTCCAAGTTGGTACTCCGGGTTGTATTTGGACTCTGGTCTTCTTCCGGGTCCTTTCCCTTCTGTGGACTCTTAACGGGCTGGCCGGCTCGTTCCTTGTCCAGCCCATGTTGCTTGAAGTGTAACCCGACTTGGGCCTTCTAGGTCTTGGAGGGTCCACTTTCCGGCTCCATGGGCCTACCCGGAAAGTATCCCCCCATCAGGACCTTCTTTCAAGGTCCCTTTGTTCTGGTGCAAATGGTTCAACCTGAAAGGCGGGGTACAGGTAGACCCGCAGTACGGAATGACAACAATATATTTCAATAAACTTGGGTACGACACCGAACCATACATCCTAGCCAGTGAAGTGGCTCAGGTTTTCTATGTGAAGGACATGTCTACCAAACCGAAAAAAAGAAAAGAAAGGCTAGCGAATACATCATACGATGAGCCAAAGCGCCACATAGTTCTTTCAGGGAAAAGAAACATCGTGGGAGTGGAGGACAAGACAGACACGTCAGAAGATTACAATAAGTTTCATGAAATTCCGCCCTTCACAGTGAAAACTGACCCAAGCATCGTGTTAAATGATGAAGATTGTCCATGGTTACGGCGCAATTAGAAGAAAGGGAAACACACGAAGAAAAAGTCTATACCGCAACACTAGATAGGGATGTTGTTGGTGATGTGTAATAATGTATTAAACCTTTTATGTAACTGTGTTCTAAAAACTCAGGACTATATGAGGGGAATCCGAATGCTTTGTATCAAATGCACCGTAGGACTATATGAGGGGAATCCGGATGCTTTATATACGGTCGATGCACTGGATGATTTGTAGATAGAACAAAACACACGGTTTCCCCATCAGATAGCCCTACGGTGGCTCCTGAGAGCCTGCATATCAAATGCACCGTAGGACTGTATGATGGGGAATCTGAATGCTTTGTATACCAGATGAGTACACACTGAGTGCCGAACATGTCTGAGAGGTGGGCTATATATAGGGTCGTGTGGCTTACGAAGTGGTCGGGATAGTGTGTTATCCAACGGCTCATAAGCGCTCGAAAGAAACACACCGCTGATCCAACGGCTCACAAGCGCTCTAAAGAAACACACGATCCGTGTGCTTCTTCCCGATGGACCATACTACATCTCACAAGCCCCCGAAAGAAACACATCGCTGATCCAACGGCTCACAAGCGCTCGAAAGAAACACACCGCTAATCCAACGGCTCACAAGCATACTATAAACATTTATAAGTTTCGAGTCAAATGACCAAGATATGAACATAATTGACTGTTGCAAAAAAATGGCATTTTCAAATTACAAACGGTATGACAAACAATGTTGCAGAACTTTGTTTTTCCAAATTGAAGTCCTTGACTCATTAAGGACTTGTATTGTTTAGGTTCTCTCCTTAATGAGTCAATAACTTCAATATACTATAAACGGTATGACAAAAAATGTTGCAGAACTTTGTTTTTTGAAATTAGCTTCATATATATCATTTTTTATTTTTTAAGTGTAAAAAATGACATTTTTGTGAAGCAAGTACAAAAAATATGGTGCAAAATGGCACCCATCCAATTATCACACAAAGTAGACCACAATTGACTGATAATCTAGGATTATTAGGAATTTTCCTCGGTTTCTATCTAATTTCACCTATTTAAATGACTTTATGTCGATTTTCCCAAAATAATTCAAATTTGAACCACAAGTATGTGATAGTTTGCTCTGAAATTTTCACAAAAATCATTTTAAGGTACACAAGTATTGGTTATATCACAGATATTCGATAGTTTTGAAAAATTCGACCATTTTCAACGAATAGACACGGCGGCCATTTTGAGTGTTTTTTGAAAGAAATATAATAAAGTGAAACAAAACTCAAAAAAGAAATCCTTTGGCATGGAGTCCTATTATGTGTGGTAGTTGATAGGAAAAATGATAAACTTGAGTTTTCACAAAGTTTTCACTAAACTTATTCACAAAAAGATCAATCATCTATAAACATTATAAGTTTCGAGTCAAATGACCAAGATATGAACATTCCCGTGACATAGTTTGTGATAATGTGCCCATATTTCACACATGGGTGTGTCTTGGTATGACAAACAATGTTGCAGAACTTTGTTTTTTGAAATTAGCTTCATATATATCATTTTTTATTTTTTAAGTGTAAAAAATGACATTTTTTGTGAAGCAAGTACAAAAAATATGTTGCAAAATGGCACCCATCCAATTATCACACAAAGTAGACCATAATTGACTGATAATCTAGAATTATTAGGAATTTTCCTTGGTTTCTATCTAATTTCGCCTATTTAAATGACTTTATGTTGATTTTCCCAAAATAATTCAAATTTGAACTACAAGTGTGTGATAGTTTGCTCTGAAATTTTCACAAAAATCATTTTAAGGCACACAAGTATTGGTTATATCGCAGAACATTCTATAGTTTTAAAAAATTCGACCATTTTCAACGAATAGACACGGCGGCCATTTCGAGTGTTTTTTGAAAGAAATATAATAAAGTGAAACAAAACTCAAAAAAAGAAATCCTTTGGCATGGAGTCCTATTATGTGTAGTAGTTGATAGGAAAAAGGACAAACTTGAGTTTTCACAAAGTTTTCACTAAACTTATTCACAAAAAATCAATCATCTATAAACATTTATAAGTTTCGAGTCAAATGACCAAGATATGAACATTCCCGTGACATAGTTTGTGATAATGTGCCCATATTTCACACATGGGTGTGTCTTGGTATGACAAACAATGTTGCAAAACTTTGTTTTTTCAAATTAGCTTCATATATATCATTTTTATTTTTAAGTGTAAAAAATGACATTTTTGTGAAGCAAGTACAAAAAATATGGTGCAAAATGGCACCCATCCAATTATCACACAAAGTAGACCATAATTGACTGATAATCTAGAATTATTAGGAATTTTCCTCGGTTTCTATCTAATTTCGCCTATTTAAATGACTTTATGTCGATTTCCCAAAATAATTCAAATTTGAACTACAAGTGTGTGATAGTTTGCTCTGAAATTTTCACAAAAATCGTTTTAAGGTACACAAGTATTAGTTATATCACAGAACATTTGATAGTTTTGAAAAATTCGACCATTTTCAACAAATAGACACGGCGGCCATTTTGAGTGTTTTTTGAAAGAAATATAATAAAGTGAAACAAAACTCAAAAAAAGAAATCCTTTGGCATGGAGTCCTATTATGTGTAGTAGTTGATAGGAAAAAGGATAAACTTGAGTTTTCACAAAGTTTTCACTAAACTTATTCACAAAAAGATCAATCATCTATAAACATTTATAAGTTTCGAGTCAAATGACCAAGATATGAACATTCCCGTGACATAGTTCGTGATAATGTGCCCATATTTCACACATGGGTGTGTCTTGGTATGACAAACTGTGTTGCAGAACTTTGTTTTTTCAAATTAGCTTCATATATATTATTTTTTATTTTTTAAGTTTGAAAAATGACATTTTTTGTGAAGCAAGTACAAAAACTATGGTGCAAAATGGCACCCATCCAATTATCACACAAAGTAGACCATAATTGACTGATAATCTAGAATTATTAGGAATTTTCCTCGGTTTCTATCTAATTTCGCCTATTTAAATGACTTTATGTCGATTTTCCCAAAATAATTCAAATTTGAGCTACAAGTGTGTGATAGTTTGCTCTGAAATTTTCACAAAAATCATTTTAAGGTACACAAGTATTGGTTATATCACAGAACATTCGATAGTTTTGAAAAATTCGACCATTTTCAAAGAATAGACACGACGGCCATTTTGAGTGTTTTTTGAAAGAAATATAATAAAGTGAAATAAAACTCAAAAAAAGAAATCCTTTGGCATGGAGTCCGATTATGTGTAGTAGTTGATAGGAAAAAGGATAAACTTGAGTTTTCACTAAACTTATTCACAAAAAGATCAATCATCTATAAACATTTATAAGTTTCTAGTCAAATGACCATGATATGAACATTCCCGTGACATAGTTTGTGATAATGTGCCCATATTTCAGACATGGGTGTGTCTTGGTATGACAAACAATGTTGCAGAACTGTGTTTTTTCAAATTAGCTTTATAAATATCATTTTTTATTTTTTAAGTGTAAAAAATGACATTTAGACAATTTTTACACAAACATATCACAAAATATAAATGTGTTTTATATAAATAATGGATGTTACAAAAGTTGTTGATTTTACAAATTTTAGAGTCTAATTTGAGTTGATTTGGACAATTAAATCAATAAATATAAAAGAAAACAGAAAAAAGAAAAAGAAAACAAAAAAGAAAAAGAAAACAGAAAAAAATCAAAGCCCATTAGTACTGATTGGTAACACCAACCGGTACTAAAGCTCTCCTGGGCTTCGCGCGCAAAAATTGGCGCCCAGAGAGACCTTTAGTACCGGTTCGTGGCTAGAACCGATACTAAAGGTCGTTTCCGCGCTCTTTTGGGTGGTTCCACGCAAATTTTTTGGCATTCTCCCAAATCGAAGACGACGAACGCCTCCGGGCTCCTTGCGCAGACGACGATGCCGAGGTGCTGCCCGGCCGCCGCCCGCCACCGTCTCCGCCCGCCGCCGCCTCTGTCTCCGCCTGCCGCCGCCGCCTCTGCCCGCCCCTGCCTCGCCGGCCGCCTCTGCCCGCCGCCGTCTCCGCCCGCCGCCGCCTCCTTCTCCGCTCGCCCCTCCCTCGCCAGCCGCCTCTGCCGCCGCCGCCTCTGCCCGCCCCTGCCTCGCCGGCCGGCCGCCTTCTCCGCCCGCCACCGCCGTCTTCGCCCGCGCCGCCGCCTCTGCCCGCACCTGCCTCACCGGCCGCCTGCCTTCCCTCCCCTCCTCTGCCTCGCCGGCCGACGCCAAGGTAAGGCATTTTTGCCTTATTTTATATAGTTTAATTAGTTCATTTAATTGGTTTAATTAGTTAAGTTAGCAATTTTTAGAGTTATGTTAGCAATTTAATTAGTTTAATTAGATTAATTAGTTAAGTTAGCAAATTTAGAAACATTAGTTAAGTTAGGTTAAGTTAAGTCAGCAAATTAGTTTAATTAGTTAAGTTAGTAATTTTTTAGAGTTATGTTAGCAATTTAATCAGTTTAATTAGATTAATTAGTTAAGTCAGCAAATTTAGAAACATTAGTTAAGTTAGGCTAAGTTAGCAAATTAGTTTAATCCGTAACGCGAAAACGTGCACCGTAACGCGAAAACGGTGATCCGGCCGGAAGTCCGACGGTTAGTGCGTCCGTAACGGTTAGCGCGTCCGTAAATTGCTACGATCAGTTTAAAAATTTGTGTTAGGAAATTTGCTAAGTCAATTTAAATTGCTATTTAAATTTGTTTGTTATTTAAATTTGATTGCAGTGACATTGAGGTATGGACGCCCCCTTCATCAGAGACGAGGGGGATGAAGACGCAATGCAACAAATTATATATGAGAGGGCCCGTGGAACAGAATCTGAGGGGGATGAAGACTTCGATGCTTTCAGCTCACAATTTCTGAACGACTCCGGTGAGGGACTTGAGTCTGAAGAAAGAATAGACGACGAAGTGCCCTTAACAAACTCCGGCGAGGTGTATATATATTAATATTGTGTTGATCACTAGATGTATTAATTAATTGATTTGTATTGCACTTATTAACGAATCATATATATTTTTCTTTTAGCCTTCCAGATCATCGAGCAAATCTGCAAGAAAGCAAGGTCCTTGAGGCCCGACGAAAAGGATGGAGGCCGGCGAGGCTAGGTTACCTATCTACACGGTTAAGGACAGTGGGGAACCGATGGAACCCAAAAATAACTGCCGTAAATTTGTAAGTCAAGCTGGAGTTATTGTTAGGGACATGGTACCGATCAGCATTGTAGAATGGCATAAACCGAAGGACGAGGAGAATGGTCCTAGTCATGTCCACGATCATACAAAAGATTTGCTTTGGGAGACTCTCATGACACACTTCAACCTACCGCAAAGTTTATCGGATGAAAAGAAGGAGACAGTGAAGCAATGGACTCTTAAGAAGATGGCCATACAATTCCAGACCTAGAAGAAAAATTTATGGGATTAATATAAAAATGAAGATCCAGTTTTCACTGGAAGACTCGAGAAGATAAGACCTCACTGGGCTGCATTTAAGGCGTATAAGAAATCGTCTACCGCTCAGTCCCGATCAGCCATAAATAAGATAAATGCTGGGAAGAAAAAATATCATCATAGGTTGGGGACAGGTGGCTACAAGACTGCCATTCCTAAGTGGGAAGCCTTTGAAGCAGGACTGATTGCGTGAGGGATCATTCCACAGACAGCGGACTGGCCCTTGAGGTCCAAGTTCTGGTTGTTCGCGCATGGGGCAGTGTTGGACGAGGAGACATGGCATATTGTTGCGAAGGGAAAATGGAAGGAAAAAATTGAAACAATCACTCCACTGCTTATAGACGCAATAGATAGAGTGAGAAAGGGAACGTACATTCCCAACAGAGCGAAAGACGAGCTGACACTCGCCCTGGGGAATCCTGAACACGTTGGACGAGTACGAACAGCTGGAACCGGTGTCACCTTGAAGGAAGCGTTTCCGGAGTGCGCTGTCAATTATAGAAGCCGTGGGAGAAAGAAGAAGGAGGAGATCGACCGTTTATCGGGCTTGGAATGTCTGGTGAAGCGGCAGCAGGAGAAAATAGACTCAATTAGTCGGCAAAGGGCATCTCAGCAGCTGCAGCTAGAAGATCATATACCCGATGCCGCCCTATCTCAGCAAAAAAGCAGCGTGGGTTCCACGCAGCTAGAAGAACCTGTAGTGGCACCGCCGGCGGCTAGTTACCCCGTGGATTATGTCACGGAGAAGACAGATTGTGAGCTACATATGTCAATGAGGAACATATCCTTGAAGGTGGCGGTCGGCTTTGCTTACCCAAATGAACCTGAAGCAAGCTACCATCATGGTGTCATTGTAGCTGGCTATGCTCGTGTCGGGGTGGATGAAGTAATGACGTGATTTCATACGATGGAGCTTGAGATTCCTGGAGGTGAAGAGGAGAAGACACTGGGAGATGTCGAGCATGGTTTCGCCCTATGGAACAAGAAATACATCGTCTTACCAGACTCCTTGCCAAGGCCACCGACTCCTCCTTGTAGCAGTCCACCTCAGCAGCAAAGTCCACAACTACCCGAGAGGGAACCCAGCGCGAGTCCATCTCGATCTCCGCCGCGTAAGGAAGAGCCCGTTAAGTATCTCCGGAGGAGGCACCGCGGTTCGCCTCTTAGGAAGAAACCTAGAAAGGAGAAAACACCGCCGCCTCTTGAGAAGCTACCTTGGGAAAAAACTGACGAGGAAATTGATGCCGCCATTAAGGCCCACAATAAAGCCTTTTTTGCACCGAAAGTGCCTGAGATACCATATGTGAAGACACTAGATCCGGTGAAAGTTGCGCGTACCGTTGATAATCTATATGACCATGTACCATCGCCGCCATCAGACTATAGACGTTCTATTGCAAGGTCATTTGAAAAAAAGATGGAACAGGCGAAAAAAGGGAAACAAGTTCCCCAGCTCGGAGAACAAGAGGGACAATCGGTCCCCCCGCTCAAGGTGTTTGATGACAAGGCCGCTAAAGCAGGTTCTCTACAACACATAGATTGGAATACTGTTCTCCCCTTCGCTGGTGTAGCATATCAATATGTTCCCGGGGAAAATTTGGTCGAGAATGTCAGCTCCCTATCAACAAGAATGCGTAATTTGCATACCTGGTACAAGAAAGTCGCAAAGACAGGGAATGTGAGTGTCCTGGTGGCAGTTAAGGAAGAGCACTACTTCCAAGAATATGTTGTGTCTGTTGAGTTTAGTGAACTTTTTCAGTTATACAATCTCCGGGCCCTCGACAAATCTCTCATCAGTTGCTATTGTCTGTAAGTGGTTTATTTCTGTAATTTAAGTCTTTAGCTCAGAAGGTTCATTGTCTGTAATTACCTCACGATAATTTTTTGTGCGTTATATTATGCAGATTGAAGATGCTCGAATGCAGAAGGGAAGAAATCACGGACATTGGGTTCATTGACCCGGATAAAATGCATGAAGTCACCGTAGAAGATCCCATTCATAACAAGGATACACCGACGACTTTGCTAAGGTTTTTGAAGCGACAACGTGACAAGAAAGCAATACTTTTTCCTTACAACTTCAAGTGAGTGTTACTGTCTTGTACACATTCTATTTTGCTCACCAGATGTTAAAGTTTCACTTTTTCCAAACGTGCGCAGGTTCCACTTTATTCTTCTCGTCATTAAAATTCACGATGGAGAAATTTAAGTCCTTGACTCATTAAGGAGAGAACCTAAACAATACAAGTCCCTTTTTGATATGCTCAGAAAGTAATTACAATTTTTATCGCCTCTTTCGTTCATTTCCTGATATCAAGTAATTAACAACTCTTTTGTTCATTTTCTTTGTCGGGCAGCGTTTGGACATCGTTCATCGAGGATGATCCCACCGGTGGATGGAAACCGAAGCTGATATGGCGTTTGGATGACGTAAGTAGTACTACCTAGGTCGACGCACCATTATCATACTTGATTATTGTTTCATTGAATTCTATTCTTGTACAGACTTGCGAGAAACAGCCACAGGGGACTAATTTATGTAGATACTACGTTTGCGAGTACATTCACCGGATTGTCCATGAGAGAGTCAATAGTCAATGAAATAGAGATGTACGTAAACATTATTCACAACTTTATTTTGTTACCATCAATTTTGTATAGTTTCATTCATAATTGTTTTATTATGATTTGATATATTACACACATAACTCACGGATTCATTTTGATCTCATTCTTTTACAGTTGGAGTGGAAGAGGAGCAAGCTGTCACTAGATGACCGCTTCACAGCAATTGCGGAGGAATTGGCAGGATTTTTCCTTGAAGATGTCATACCTAATTTCGGAGAGCACCATATTTGAGAAAGCAATAGTATGCCTCCATGTAATATATAGTGATCTACATGTAATTACGTACTTCATATGAAAACGTGATCTTCATGTACTACTTAATTTGTGATCTTATATAATTGTATTTGTTATATATATGCGCATCATCTTGATCTTCACGTAGTAATTTATATATACCAACCACGTTTTTGGCGCATCGAATGTACCCCTAATTAAACCCCTCCTAAACCCTAAATCCTGAAAAAAAATCTAAAAGCAAAAAAAAAGGTCCTACCTTTAGTACCGGTTCGTGTTACGAACCGGTACTAAAGGTATCCATAACACGAACCGGTACTAAAGGTATCCAGCCTCGCGGGCTCCTCTGGGGCCACGTGGAGGCACATTAATACCGGTTCGTAAGCAACCGGTACTAAAGGGAGGGTACCTTTAGTCCCGAATTATTAGTACCGGTTGCAAAACCGGTACTAAAGGTTCTTACGAACCGGTACTAATAACCGGAGCCTCAGCGGCGTGGTGCAACGGGGCCTCGATGGAGGATGCGTGATGATGGCGCTGTCTGGCGTCGTGGCATAAGACACAACTAGAAACGTTGCGCGAGTGAACCGAAGCTGGCTTGGTGTCGCTCTTGGACATCCTTCTAGATAAAACTATATCCTCGCTGCACATTATACCCTCTCGAATTTCTGCTTGTGCTCGTCACGGTTTGGAAATCAAAATATACGGGTTGTAACGACTCTGGACATTACATCTTCTTCAGTTTGTTCAGCAACAGCACAGCCTACGCTATTAAACCGACGTTGCTGAACTAGCAGAGTTTAACTGAACAGCACTAATCCAACTTCCTCTCAAACATAAAATAGTAGTAGGCCAGCTAGCAGTGTTTGACTGAACACGGCGCATCGAAAGTGTAATCGGAGCAAGGATGATCAAGACAAACCTCTTGGACTCTGAATTGAACCCAACGACCATTTACAGAAACATACAGACTGCTAGAACTGGATATAGCCTGTACTCCATGAAGGCATGAACCACCAATGCTCGTCTTCGCAACGTCAAGGTACCTTCGTGAAACACGGCGTCGAGAAGAGACGATTTACAGCAGACCTTTAACTTCAACAGAATTCGAGATTTACCACAATCCACTTGTGGTCAAGTGCAAAGTGCATCTCTCAACTGCAATAGATCTGCAGACCTTTAGGAGCCATGCTTGGTCTCTTCAGTTAATGAAAATTAGTAGCAGAACTGAATTCCGAGCACTGGTCAGCTTTAGACTGTAGTTTGTGCGATAACAGCACAGTGCACGAGTCTGCATCTAAAAGAGTAATTAGTGCCAGCAACTTCATTAATATAACTAGTTAAAGTACTAATACATGGTACTGATTCCAGCCAACTGAGAATAAATACAAGACATCATGCATAAAGTTCAACATAAGAACTGCATATATCATAATAATTCATACATCCAGCCAAAGTACTTCATATAGAACAACTTGACCATGGAAATGCACTTCACAAGGCCCTCCAGCATAGATCCTCTTGAACCCGCGAAGCCGTGTCCCAGCATGTGGAACTAATGCTTATAACTTGAATGTGATCTTGTGTGCCGATTTTCGGCGTGCACCCTCAAGTTGTGCTGTGCTGCCAGCGGAACCGCTCAATGTGCATAAATTGGCCATCCATGGGGCATTCACCTTCTCAGCTTTAACAATGGTGCACGCCACACGTGGTGGGCTGTTATCCTCGTGTTGAAACACGCACGGGTTTCGCCCATCGTAGAAGGTTCCCAGCTTCACCTTCAGCTTGAACACATATTCATTGAGAAGAACCCCCTGCACAACACCTGCAAATTATTCGTGGTCTTGTGTTTTTCATTTCACCGAGTAGAGCTCCTTCGCCATGCGGCAGAATATATTGTTGCCAGCCTGCTCAAACACATGAGCATAGGCCATGCCGGTGGCATCCTGTATCTGAATGCGAGCCGAATACCTGTAATCACAATGTTCAACTTTTTTGTTGCATCTCGCACAATACCACATCCCATCAACTTCTCTGGCCACCACCCTATTGCATTGCCTTCTGTCCGTTGCATTCAGAAGTGGGCAAGCTGGGTAGCAGAACTTCTAAGTGTTTATATATGAGACATAAGCCTTAACGATGATCAAGTCCGGCATCTCCGAGTACCCCATTTTCTGATCCTCTGATATGCGAGCAATAGAAGAAAGTTGCATGCTTTCATTAGCAGATAGGGATCCTCCATTTGGCAAGTTGTTAGCAGTACTTCTCTCTATCCCCGAGGCAATGGAAGACCACTGAGTGCCTAAGGCGATTGATCTAGCGACAAAGCCCCCGGATCTCCTCGATTCATAGACTTTGAAACTGCCAATCAGAGGGCATTCGACTTGCAATATTTCCAATTGAATGATGATAATGGTCCTGAACAGATAATCCAAGACATAATAGGGGAAAAAAGGAATGGTTAATACAATTTCCAAGCAGTAATCAAAGTAAAGCACTAAAACAAGCCTAAATGAATTAGAAGGGTATCATCCTCCAAATGCTATTAACTTCTAAAATAAGCTTCCTTTTATCACTAATTAATACGAGTCTTAGATGCAACAAGTTTAATGTAATTAAGAAACAATCAAGCATCAATGCAAATTTTGAGCACTGTCAAATAACCATTAAATCTTTTGCAGACAATAACGACAAATTGTTCTGTCTTACTAGTAATTTTTTTTTGATAAAGGGCTTATATTACTTTAATAACAAGATGCACACAGCCTACAAGTCATCATCCAAACGAATGGAGAAAAACATAGACAGATTACAAATCAAAAGATCACGCAAATCGCCTATGGTGCTGGGCCAATCCGAAGATCATTATGTCACCCATGTTGTGTAAAAATGTCCCTCGCCGTAGTCTCCAGCTGCGCAGAAACCTCCGTAAAAAGGTCTCGATACTCCACACGTTGTAATATGGACCACGAATGGAGCAAACCTGTGCACCGGTATATTACCTGCATAAAGGAAACATTTTTATCATTAAAAGCCTTGTCATTTCTACTCAGCCACAGCAACCATAATACGGCTATCGCTCCCACCCGAATAATCGTTCTAAACTTAATATCAATACCATGAAGCCAGTTGCCAAAAATATTCGCAACGGAACGTGGTGAATATAAATTTGAAGCAACTTGGATGGTTGACCAAATAGAACGTGCAACCTTGCATTCGAAGAAAAGGTGCTTAATCATCTCATCATGTAGACAGAAAACACACTTCGTACTGCCATGCCAGTTGCATTTAACAAGTTTATCTTTGGTTAGGATCACTCCTCGACGAGCATACCACGCAAATTTTTTTGTTTTTAGTGGCATCTTCATCTTCCAAAGTTTTTTATTATTATCCACTGGCATATCCGATTGGATCAAAGCTTTATACATGGAATCTACCGAGAATTTTCCATTCTGAAGTAGGTTCCATCGAAAAATATCCGGTCCAGGATCAAGATTAATTGCGGCCAAACACCCTAGAAGGGTGTTCCACGCATCCAACCTGGTACCAGTTAAATCTCGTCTGAAAGTCATATTCGGAGGCGATGATTGCATAACCGAGGCAAGCGTAACCTCTCTATGACGAGCAATGTTGTATAAAGCTGGATACTGGTCCATGAGGGAGGTATGGCCTAACCATATGTCCTCCCAAAACCTGATTTGTGATCCATCTTTGATAGCGAATTTCCCAAAGCGAAAGAAAGATTCTTTCGCTGACATGAGACTAGCCCAAAAGTGTGAGTCACCTGGTTTCCAAACCACCTGTGACAACGCTTTGGTACCGATATATTTTCGCTTTAATATTGTTTGCCATACTCCTTGTTCCGAGAGAAGCTTGAAAAGTCATTTCCCTAGAAGGGCTGTATTTTTAATCCGTAGATCGTGAATACCAAGTCCACCCTGATCCTTAGGACGGTAAACAACATCCCATCGAGCTAGTCAATATTTCTTTTTCTCGCTATCATCCTGCCAAAAGAATCGCGAACGATAATAGTCCAACTTTTTAAGGACCCCTTTTGGTAGCTGAAAGAAGGATATCATATACAGTACCATATTAGTTAGGACTGAATTGATAAGAACCAATCTCCCTCCTAGGGATAATAGTTTTCCTCTCCAGCTGGTTAAACGAGCTTGAAAACGCTCTTCAACATGCTTCCATTCGGCATTAGTCAATCTCCTATAATGTATTGGTATTCCAAGATACCTAATAGGAAAAGAACCTTGCGCACATCCGAATAAATCCGCATATTGATTTGCGAAATCCAGGGCCTCATCGAAGCAGAACAACTCACTCTTATGGAAATTAATCTTCAGACCAGAAAGTTTTTCAAAAGCTGACAAAATCAACTTCATGTTCATTGCTTTCTCAAGGTCATGGTCCATAAACAAGATTGTGTCATCCACATACTGTAGAATAGAGAGTCCGCCATCGACCAAATGAGGGATGACGTCCTCGATCTGTCCATCCAGTTTAGCCCTATCAATCATGACCACTAGCATGTCAGCCACTATATTAAATAGTATCGGCAAAAGCGTGTCACCTTGCCTTAGACCTTTCTTAAATACTGGTGACACTAGTAAAGATTTCTTTCTTAACGAACTTGATTCATAGTAATAAAGGTTCTGTTACTTTTTTCGCTTGTACAACTCTCTTGTTTAGTTTTTCAATATTTAATCAATAAAAAAAATCACAGTGGAAATTATTCCCAGTGTACAACTAAAAAAAACTACAGCTTACGCCAAGTTTGACAAAACACTGCATTAGTTCGCCATGGCACTGAGTACTTCTATTCATAGACCAAGCATCAAAACATAGACAGAATAAATTTATTTGGCTGGACTGATACCTGGCTTGACTAACAGAAATTTTGTTAGGTGTTGATGTATTCCTGATGTTGTCATTTTCTCTCTTCCTGATCCGCTCCCTTTGGGGACATTTTGTAATCCATAATTGTCCTGTACTCTTCTGGTTTGATGGTTTAGATGTAACGGGGTCAATTATTGACAGTCCTCCTCTCATGGCTCTTCGTAAAAAGGATAACCATAATACCCTGGCACTAGTTTGGCATATCACTGACCACTTTTTGTTTGAGCAGCCACCAGCATATCTTGCTCAATTTAATGAAGAAAATTTTCATCCACTCTTCATGTTTAATTATTGGAATGTAAGTTAAATTGTGTCATTTATGTAGGTTCCTCCTCTACTGGCTTTTCTTTAAAAAGGAAAAAACATCATGGCATAAGTTTGGCATGGCACTAAACACTTTTCAGGTACCAACAAATAACTTCTGTTTTGTTACCATTTAGTGAAGAAAACTTGTCATACACTCTTCATGTTAATGGCTTGATTGCAATCAATGTAAAAAATAGCGTGCTACAAGAAATAGCGGCAGCCTCCTCGAGATGCTATGCCCGCTATAACGTGCTAATAGCGTGCTATATTAAAATAGGGTTTTGTAAAAAATAACAGTTATAGTGTAAAAATAATTGTTTTCAACAAAAATAAAGGAACAATATATGCATAACCAAATATAAAAATTGTTCTCAAATTGTTTAGAAGCCTAAAATCAACATCCTAAGAAGCAACAATATATATATAGTATAAATTATTTATTTAGAAACTCAACAATAGCGATGTCAATTTCTGATTTAGAAGATGAACCAACAAATTGTAGTTCATCACCACTATAAAAAGGCAGCAACTTCTTCTTTCCAAGGTGGAAATTTTTTTTTTTTGGGCTGGTAAAAATAGCGTGCTATAACGTTACGATGTTTTAGCGCGATATAGCGTGCTATTACGCGAATAGCACCATAGCGAGCAAATGTAGTAAAATATAGCGTGGACCCTCTGAATATGCTATAACGTGCTAATAGCGCCGAAATAGCGTGCTATTTTTTTCCATGATTGCAATGTGTAATTGCGTCCTCCTCTCCTGACTTTTCTGAAAACGAACAACGACAACATGATGGCATTAGTTGGGCATGGAACTTAACACTCTTTGATAGATCAAGGCAAAACAATTCACCGAAAGAAATACACTGCCTGGATTGATAATTGGCCTGACTAAAAAGTAAATGCGTTGGATGTTACTGTATTCTTGGTGTCATCCTTTCTTCCCTCTTCCGATTTGATAGTTTTAATGAAAATTTTGGTTGGAACCTCCTTAATTACCCAACTTTTCTGGGAAAACAAAAAATAATACGATACGATGAAACCACACTAAAAAGATATTATTGTACCAAATTATTCACTAGTGACAATTATCTTGTGAGAGCATATGCTTCGCCCTAGATTCATGCTAGCAACCAGGAACAATTAATATATCTTTTATATTATTATAGAAACGCTACATGGCCATGAGGGCATGTTAGGCATACTCTACACATTAATAAATTTATTAATTCTCCACAGGAAAATACTCCATGAATACGAGAGTGCGGCGAAATGGGTCCCGGGCTCCAGGTAGCCCATTTTGAAAATTTCGAAACAATCAAATTTAAATCTTCATAAAAAATTCAACAAATATCAAGATGTAGGAAATGATTTATATTCCACCCGTGTCTAAATTTTCAATGCGAAAAATCATATATTCTAGCCTCAGCAAAAATGATAAATGTGCAGATCTGGGGGCGTGCACAATACAAATTTCGAATCTTCTCAAACTTATCTTTATTAGCCTTAACGATGAGGGTATTATCAGAAAGGAATGCAACTTTCAATACACATGGTTCTCTGATCAAGAATTTGTTATTTAATGGTGATCCAAATCCGGTTCTATAAGTGAGAAGCCTAATGACGGAGCGAAGCGAGGCCCGTCGCCGGTAGGCTTGGGACGAAGCGAAGCGGAGGCGTTAGCCCACCGCGATGCCCCGAGACAGGAGGTCTGCCAAGGGTGCGGGGGCGCTGCCCCCGTGGTACGGTACGGTACGAGTTGTAACCGACCTGGACACCGATTGTTACCGACCTAGATTAGGTCAGGACCGCTATAAATACGTCTTGTAAGCCGCCGCCGGAGATAAGCCACACATTGTAAATCCCGGCGCATTTGTAACCTCACCCCGAAATAGTGAAGTATTGTTGGCTGGTGCCCGTGGTTTTTACTCTTCCTTGTTGGAAGGGTTTTCCACGTTAAAATCTCGTGTCCCCGTTGGTTTGATCTTGCTTAGCTATCGCTTGTAACAGAAATGGTGAAGCCAATTCGATCGGTTGAAGTCCTCCCTGGAGCTCGGTCTTCATTTGGGGATTCTGATGATTACCATCAAACCAGAAGAGTACATGACAATTACATATTATAAAATGTCCCAAATCTGGTCTCTGTTTGGGGTTTCTGATGATTACGATCCATATTATAAGTAGAAACATATGCTAGTTCCTATGACTTCCTACTGGAGATGGAGACACAAATATTCTTCACATAAATGTCAGCACAATTTTACATGGACCTTTCTACTAGCCAACATGAGCAACTCTTTGGGAAAAAAAAAACTAACAAAATCTGCACCGAAATCAAATATTTTTGGCCGAAGAAAAGACATAAAGAGAACCAACAATAATAACAAGACGTCATAAAACCACCCAAAACACTAAGCATTACACCGGCAAATTAGTAACTCGTAAGGATGGCTTGTCAAAGAAGCATGCATGCTTGTCCCTCCCTGGATTCATGCTAGCAACCAGAACCAATAAATAGATCTTGCAATTATCCACAGAAAATACTTCAAATGCATTGATGTAAATGTCGCACAACTTTTGCGTGGACCTTCTGTTAACCAACATCACTAAGATTTGTTCAAAAAAAAATCAGTAAGATTGTTAGGGGAAAACAAAGCTAACAAAATCTGCACCATGATAAAATCTTGGACTGTGCTACCTAGGGCACGTGCCCGAGATTAGCCGTCCGTGGGCACGAATGAAATTAGGTAATTAACCCATGCATGCAGGTAACTAGCCAACCCGCGTATGGACTTTTTCATTGGATCCCAAACTTTAAAATGTTTTATCTCTTGAACCGTAAGTCGAAACTCAGATCCGTTTTCACGGTTAGCTTAGTCGCGTCAAGATCTTCGAAAGTAGATCCCATATTGATATGTTTTGATAATATTTTTTTTCTCGACTCTAGTTGCTAGGTTATAGTCACTTGGTCACCAGGGTATTACCATGTTGGTCACCAGGTTAAAATCAAAAAGTTATCAGGTTATTTGAACTTTGCTACTCACCAATATAGGCCTTTCCTGATGTTAATGTGATCTTTTATGTATTTAGATCCCATGTTGATATGTTTTGATCCCATGTTAATTTTTTATGTGTTTAGATCCCATGTTAATTTTTCTGAACTTCTCGCGATGCGTAACTGAACTTCCTTTTAATTAGCAAGTCAATTTCCATGATTATGGACTATTTTACTCGTGGACTTCCTTTTTAAAACTTCTGTGATTTAAAAAGTGAACTTTGTTTTTAAAATGAACATTTAAGAAATATATGAACTCGCCGAATTATTGGAAAAATAAACTTCGTGTCGTGCATAATGTGAACTTCACATCAGTGACGAAGTGAACTTTTCTACATACATTAGGTGAACTTTGATTTTTTCGCAGCAAACGAACTTTCCTTACGGCTATAACCGAACTTCCACGTGGGACAATTTTAACCGAAAATGGTAGTAACCAATATAAAAGTTCACTCTAGGAGTGCATACAAATCGAATTTTCTCAGATTTGAAAAGTGAACTTTTTTGTAGAATTATCTCAACAAGAGTTGAATTTCTATCATGGACGAAATAAACTTTTCACACAAATAAGTTGAACTTTTTTTTATCATACACCGAACTGCCATTACCCACAAAGTACACCTCCAATTCATATAATAATAAAATAAACGGAAGAAACATACACGATATGCACCAACATACCAAAAAAGGAAACAATATCCTGTACGAACTATGGGCGTTGTGCGAGGTCACGGAGGCGGTGCACAGTGGGAGGTTACTGGGCGTTTGAGAGCAGCGTCCGGTTAACAGCAGAAACACAACAGTTGATACGATCACAGCAATGGTGTCCTTGTGAGGTCGACGAAGAGAATGGCGACATGTCCTGCAGCCAAGGACGACATTGAACTGAACTTCAGAAGTTCTTGATCTAAACCTCAGAAGAGGGATTAACTAAACTCCCGTTTTTAAAATAGTGAACATCCGAGATGAAAAAGATTTAAAAATGTTGGCCATCTATTTCACGTACAAATTATCATCCCAGCCATAAACAATAGGGAATCTACACAATAGTCGAACCACACTGTTTAGGGGTAGTGTTGTTGTCAGACACACAACTCATATAGATGATAAATTAAACTCCTTGGTTAGAAGAATTAATCTTCCATCTTGCCATTTTCTCCGTCCCTACAAACAAAAATTAAAATTAGAAAACGGAAAACTTTGCCGAACTAATTCTCTCGAACCTTACAGGTCCATTTTTGCCGTTCAATATCCATTTATATTGATATACGAGCAGCACTCATGCATATGCAGCATAGCACTAAACTTCAGATGCGCTAAACTAAACTTCAGTTTTACACTACACTGAACCTCACAAGAGCATTGAACGTCAGACTCACCCGCATAGACAGGATCTGCACTAGTGTACCAGAAAAAACTCACGAACGAATCTGGAGGAGGACATGCGGGAGTTCAATCGAGCGCCATGGTCGGGGTGCTGGTGGTTGACCACCGCTTCCCTTCCCTGCTCGACCCACGACGAGCACCACGGACGCTCCCAACTCAAGATCGCCTCCCACTAGCGGGCCAGGGGCAGGTGGGCTCCCGGATGTCGCGTTTGTGGACTCCCTGGATGCTGCGCTCGAGATGGTGGCGGAGACCAGGCTGGTGGGCCCGCTCTAGGGGAGAAGATGGTCGGGCGGCCGTCGGCGTGCTGGTGGCTCGCGCGGAGCAGGAGGTAGGAGGGGAGACGACCTCGACAGCACGCGCGGGGAGGTCCAGTTGCGGTGTGCCGGGGAAGTCATGGCTACTTGTCGGGGGATGCGGTCGTAGGTGTCGTGCCGCGTCGGGGATGGGGCCGCAGGTGGCTCGCCGCGACGGGGATGGGGCCGAAGGATTGGGGGCGGAGGCCGTTCGGGGCGTGGACCTCCCGCGGTTGGCGGTGGAGGTGCGGTGGCTCGCCGGTAGTTGGTCGGTCGCGGTGCGGCCTGGGATCCGAGCAGCGGCGACCGGGGAGCTGGGCAGTGACGGCCATGGAGGCGGGAGCTAGAGCATGGCGGCGGCGTCGCGGTAGGTGGGGGAGCTCTGCGCGCGGTTGGTGGCGGAAGGCGAAGCAGGCGCGGTAGATGGGACGGGTGGCGCCCAGCTCGGCGGTAGGCCGGCGGCCTGCGCGGTGGCGGGATTAGAAGATCTTCCAGAAGTTGACCAGGTGCGGGATTAGAAGCTCTTTTGGATGGGTTTGTTCGGGATAAGAAACCGGTTTGGTTTGGAAAAGTTGTCTAGAATAACTATTCTAGTAACACATAAGAGGTTGTGCAGAATAGTCCCACCATATATATATATATATATATCACTTCCTTGCAGAATAACTATTCTGCACAACTTTCTAAACTTTTTTAAAGAAAGATGTGAACTTCTTATCAGAATGACGCATGCGATATACTATTGGATAGCTACAGAAATTACGCAACTTTTTCATTTTTACAGGTTTTTCAAATTAGTTACAGTTTTAGAAAAATTTCAAATATATTAAACACTGTTTTCGCGAATTTTCTGTTTTTGTACTGTATTTTGGACGCCATTTCCAAACCGCTCGTCGGATTGATGCAAATAATACGTCGTTGGAAAGTTATGAAAAATGCGCAACTTTTCTATTTCTAGCCAATGTTCGAAATTCCTTACGGTTTAAGAGCCGATCCTAAAATAAACTAGTCTGTTTTCTGAAATTTTAGATCCATCGGACTATTTTGGACGCCATTTTCAATTCGCTCGTCGGATTGATGCAAATAATTCCCCGTTGGAAAGGTATGGAAAATACGCAACTTTTCTATTTCTAACAAATATTAGAAATTCCTTACGGTTTAAAAGCAGTTTCTAAAATAAAAAAAAAATATGAACTCGCCGAAGTATTGGAAAATTAACTTCGGGCCGTGCACGATGTGAACTTCGTAAGAGTGACAAAGTGAACTTCCCAACATATACAAAGTGAACTTCTGGTTACATTATAATAAGTTTTCTATTGGAGCACTATATTCGTAGTGAACTTAATATTTTACGGTCTGAACTTCCAACTTCCTATTTTTTTCACAAGTGAACCTGTTGCTCGACCATTTTTTTCTAAACTTCTCACAATATACAAGTGAACTTCCTATTCTCGAACAACTTCTGAACTTACTCATAAAGTTTTGATGAACTCCTCCGAATACGTAAGTGAACTTCTTACTTTTATTGTCATAACTGAAGTTCTCAGCATACCAGATTTTTTATGAACCTCTCGTGATATGTAAGTGGACTTCCAAGTGAATTTTATTATACATTGAACTTCTAAAATTCATCAAGTGAACTTCGCTTTTGCAAAAATGTGAACCTCCGATCTGGACGGTCTGAAGTCCCTATTTTATCATTTTAGATTAACAAGTGGACTTCGTTCTTCCATTACTTTAACCTTCCCTTGCAGCTATAACTGATTGTCCTCGTGTGACGAAGTTAATTTCCCACTATAAAAGAAGTGAAGTATTTTTTTGGAACGGGACCAGGGTGGATAGCATCTGAAATTCACTATTGGCAAGAAATATCAGGACAATGTGAACTTCATGTTTTATACACACTGAACTCTTAAATCTCAAATAAACTTCAAAAACAATCGAAATTAACTTCTACGACAAAAAGGGTCAACTTCCAAATTGCTACAAGTGCGCTCATTTTTCTGCTATAACAGATAAATCACGGTATATCGAAACTCATGTCATCGTCATCTACAAAAGGTGGGAATTTCTCTCACTCCAAAATCGTTTTTACAAAAAAAAACTATACACTTCGGATACACGCACTCCAGTTCAGAAATCAGCACACCACATCTGTTGTATCTTCTTTTGTACTGAACTTTCACAGCTTAAGAACTGAACCTTAGAATCGGGGAAAAATCACAGAGCAGCGAGAGGATTCCATGGTTGACCACAGAGCTGGGAGGAAGTCTGATGATGTGGGAAAGGGCGGCGTGGTGTCCTCAGCCGCGAGTTGTGGTCAACAGGGAGGCTACCCGGACGGCCGGACGCCGAGGTGGCGCTCGAAGCTGGGCGCGCTGGCGCGCGGTTGACCGGAGCAGGGCCGGCGGTGGGCCGGAGCACGGCGCGCGCTGTGGTCGCGGCAGAGGATGCGGCGCCCCGTCGGCGACGCGCAGAAGCTCGAGGGAGAAGCTGCGGTGGCCCGTCGGCGCGCAAAGGTGGAGAGGGCCCCTGGTGGTGGGGAATCAGGATGCACGCCGGACTCGATTCGGCCGGCGGTGGAGATCCAAGAGGCGAGGCGGGCTCGTCGGCCGGCGCGCGGCGACGGGAGTGGAAGGCGGCCGCGCCGACGGGAGGTGGAGGGGCACACCGACGGGAGGTGGAGGGCGGCCGCGCCGGCGGGAGGTGGAGCGGGCGCACCGGCGGGAAGTGGAGGGCGGCCGCGCCGGCGGGAGGTGGAGGGGACGCGCTGGTGGGAGGTGGAGGGGGAGGTGGGATCGGGCGGTGGGATCGGGCTGGGTGGGGATCGAGAGGTGAGAGAAGAGGGAGACAGTTGTGGATAAGGGTCGGTGGGTATTTTCTATGTGGGGTTTAATTCCGAAAGTTTTGCTGAATAGGTATTTAGCAAATACTTAGGGTGTGTTCGGTTTTGAAATTGTAAGGAATGGAACCATTCTTGTGTTCGGTTGGACAAAACAATTGTCACAGAACCGTTCCATTCTTATGTTCGGTTTTGGAACGGGGAAGAATGGAATGGAATGGGATGAGAATGGAATTATTCCTAAACTCGATTAATTATTCCTAATCTCGATTAATTATTCCTAATCTTTGATTAATTAGTGCTAAACTTGATTAATTAGTGCTAAACTTGATTAATTAGAGATAAACAGTATGCAATTCCACTTCGTTCGGCCGAATCGGCCGGACCGGTCCGTTCCACATATTGGAGGAATATTCCCTCCGGTGGAACCAGTGCGTTCCATTCCATTCCGAAACCGAACGCGAGAATCGTGTCTAGGAACGGAACCGTTCCATTCCATTTCTTGCCATTTCAGAACCGAACGCATTCTTAAAGGGTTGTGCAGAATAGTCTCGCTCTATATATCCGCTCCAACATCTAAGCTCCCTAGGATTGGAGGCCTGTGGTGCGTCCGGAGGGTGGCCCGCCTGTAGGTGAGTGTGCTTCTCTTTTCCCCGTAGTCGGTTCGCGTGTTTGACCGGTTATGTGTCGATTTTGTGTGGGCAAGCAAAGGAGATGGACGCGCCGCCGCCGCCCGGGCCGTCCTGCCGCCTTCCTCCACGGCAGCGGCGTCCCCAACCTCGAGGAAATCGATGCGCTGCCGTCGACCGCGCGCAAGGCCACCGCGCCATCCTCCTTCCTCCGCGGCCGCGGCGTCCCAAACCTCCAGGAGATGGACGCGCCGCCGTCGCCCGCGCACATGGCCACCGCGCCGTCCGTCTTCCTCCGCGGCCGCGGCGTCCCCAACCTCCAGGAGATGGACGCGCCGCCGTCGCCCGCGCACATGGCCACCGCGCCGTCCGTCTTCCTCCGCGGCCGCGGCATCCCCAAACTCCACGAGATGGACGCGCCGTCGTCGCCCGCGCGCAGGGCCACCGCGTCGTCCGCCTTCTTCCGCGGCCGCGGCGTCCCCAACCTCTAGGATATGGACGCGCCGCCGCCGTCCGCATCGCGGCTCCGCTCCCAGCGACGACCGAGCTCCAGCTCCGCCGACCACCGGAGCTCTTCGCTCAGATTGAAACCGGCGGCATCGACGACCGCCCCTGCGACGACCGTCCGCTGGCGTCTAAGGCCGCCGTCAAGTCCTTGTCCACCACCGCCGTCTACAAGGAGGCCTTCTAGGTCGGCGCCGAGGCCCGGGAGATGCCCTGCGGATACATGTACCACCAAGACAGCATCCTGCCATGGCTCGCGCTACGCAACTCGTGCCCCGTGTGCCGCCACGAGCTGCCGACCGACACGGCGCCGCCGCCTCCGGCATCCAGCGACGACCAGGGGAGCAACACAGGGGCTGAGGATGGCAGCAAGGAGGAGGAGACCACTGTGGGGGCTTGACGATCTGGCGGCTTCCCGGTGGAGGCTTTGCTGTCGGGAGGTTCGCCAGTGGGAGCTCCCGGTTGTCTAGGTGGATGGCGGTTTCAACAATGGCGGAGCGCGAGGAGGATATGGTCATCTAGAGGGAATCGTTCATGGGGATTCTTAGACGTGTGTTCCACAGCATGTTTGCAAGTTTTGGGCACGCCCATTGTACAAATGCTCGAGCCTCCTCCTCGAGGTCGGAGTGGAGCTCTGTTTTCACATGCGGGATGAGAAGCCGGAACACAAGATGGACTTCGCAAGATGGCCATGCCGATGTGATCGCCAGGTGAGGGATGCATACCTTGGGGAATATATGACATTAGGTGTGAGTTAGCCGTAGTTGTTTGCTTTTGTTTGATCTTCTATATCCGAATTAAGAGAGAAATGATAAAGCTGATTTGTAGAGAAAGAATTGTTGCTTTGTACATAGAACTGATCTAGAGATGTTGCAGCGGAAATGTCCTTCAGTTTGCATATTCTAGATGGTTTTCCTGTTGCATTTCAGCGTATCAGCAAGATAATTTTTGTTACTTGTAGAAGCATTTTGGAGTACCAGCAAAATAGATTTTGTTACTTGTACACACATTTAGCTAGAGAGTGCTTAAACGTTGGTAGCACTCGTTGAATTCTTCGAAACCCAATCTGCCTAATGTGACATGGTTCATTGCACCTATAACTTGTTGAAGGTTTTAGATGCTGCAGCAATGATTCAACAAGGCATCACTAAAGAAAGATATTTTGTCTGGTTCCTGCAGCTTGTACCGATCGAGGTCATCTTTCCATCCTTGTTTTCTTGTTTCCTTCACCATGGACAAACAGGTGGTTCTGTTGTCCTATTTAGCTAAGCCAATTTCTTTATGCTGCCTTCCTATTGTCACCATCCATACATTCTTGTCATGGTTTCCAAAAAGAGAATCGATCAACATTTCTGAAATACCTTCAAACATCATATCTGTTGACATGTCTTCTAGAAGAGAAGCATTCAGGAACCCTTTTTCCCTTTTATGCGAGGAAGAACTGCACATCAATTATTCATCACATTCTGATCTATAATTCATTGCAGCTCTACGTGGAAGTCAGCATAAGTAGATGCCAGTATATATATATACTACATTTGAATCATGTTTTCCTAATAAAAAAATTATGTCCTGGAACCAAATTATTTTTCTAGAGATCGAAGGACCATGTAACTGTTGGGATGCCTTGTGTTTCCCTGATTACCTAACAGGTCATGTTTCCCTGCTCTGATTGCAAGGTTATGTTGGGGAAACTAGATAGCAATTACATGCAGATTGTTCTAGAGAGATTGGAAAGAGTGTCTTGTTTTTCTGGACAGTGTGTCTGGTGGTGCTGTTGCATGCTAATTACACAGAAATACAAAGAGGGAGATGTGTCTGTGAGTACAGAAGAGTTTGGACCCTGCTATCATACACATGAACGATCTAGAGGACCAGGGATCATCAAGCAACAGGAATGCATGCCAGAGAAAGGTGTCAGCGCAGCTAATAGACATCACTGTCGTCTTCGAGTCCGTGGACATCTGGCCATACACAATGGAGTCCGTGGATCTAATTCCGCGTCGACCGAGGCTGTCTTCTTCTCCGTGCCAGGGGTAAGCTCAACACCGATGCAGTTTACCTACTTCTCCGAGCTTTCTACGGTTTTCTGTTATCTACGGCTTTTTTGTCACATAAAACTGATGTATCAGATTTCCTCACACTGATCAACTCTGTCTTGCATGCTGGTCCATACGATATTTTAGGGCAATAGCTGAAATCTCTTTACACATGATCCCAATTAGGAATAGAATCTAAGTTTGGATGCCTGATGTTCGTTGTCTACGGATTTCCATTTATCTTATATAGGCTCGATAGCACGGGAGTATAAATTAGTACAGTTTTGTACCAGCTCTGCACCCGGGTGCACCAGCTCCCCTTCTTTTTGAGCAATTTTTAAAAATAGTAAAACATTATAAAAAAATCTGAAAAAAATTGGTGACATACATATATGAGTTTACCACACTCGTGCAAAATTTCTGAATGAAATGACAATTTATGTGGCCTGTACAAAAAAGACAAATACAGTTGTCAGAATGAGATCTAAAAACACGAATTTGAAAACACTGATTTTGTCTTTTTTGTACAGAGCACAGAAATTGTCATTTCATTCCGAAATTTTGCACGAGTGTGGGAAACTCATATGTGTGTGTCACCAATTTTTTTCAGATTTTTTCATAATGTTTTACTATTTTTTAAAATTGCTCGAAGAAAACAGGTGCATGTGAGCTCGGGTGCATAGATGAATTTCCGCTTTAGTTTTTGTTGTCTTAATATTGCTAGGCATGGCAAGTACAAGCCCTTTTTCATGATGTTCACGACATGCAATTTTTTTGCCCTATACATGGATTCAGGAAAGAAAAAAACTACCAATCTGCATCGGGTGTGCCTTTGTATTTTCCAGGTTTAGCATGCATGATATCAAGAAAAATAGCGCATCCTACACTGAAACAGTTGAGGGTGTGAAACGACTTGACAGAGCAGAGTTTTCTCTTCACAGAACACAACTTTATTTTTTGCTTCTATTGCGCTGCTACCGACCTGACTGATTAGCAAATATGGAGAGATGCCTCTAGCCATGGGCACTTGCTCCACATTTTGGATTCCATGATTACTTTTCTGAGCAGCTGCCCCTTGTTGTAGGCTCCGGCATGTATGCACACATGTGTACATGCATACTAAATTTGTAGGGTTAGAATTACCACACCCACACCCATTGAAGCAAGCTTGCTGTTTTATACTCCAGTGTGCATACCTAGATGTCTACACACAGGCTAGAGCTGGATGTTTGTAACTTCCATAATGTCGACCGCTGAAGCAAGCATGCCCTGCACTGCTTTATCATTTTTATATAAAGAAAAAGTTTTTCCATATGTCCTGGTTATCAGATTGCACTACTTCAGTTATGGGAATCAGCCTCTTATTTACTGTCTACTTTACATATGCAAAAAACAGACCACGGGCTAATATTTCACGCTCTTAGACTGCACGTCTACACCCATTAGAGAATAGAGCTGCACAATCGCTACCCCACTGGTACTCTATCCTACAAGCCATTCTGCTCAAAAAAATAAAAAAGATCTCTCGGCAAGGTTGTGTGTTTCTGGAGCAAGTTTGGATCAATATTGTTTCTCACTTACATTCTGTTTTTTCTATCTGATATTATTGTTGTGCGGCATGTGTTTTTCTTCCTTTCTATAGTTGTTCGGTGATGTATGAGCTAAACCTGAAGCTGATTAGGCCTATGATGACTTTGTGAGTGTCTTAGTTTTGCTAAATGGTTGCGCTTCTGTTCTAGGGATCTGACACTTTCTATTCTCATGTCAACTTTTGTTTTTATCTTAGTTCACAAGGCTTGCTATTCCACTATAATTTGGCTGCTCATATAATTCACAACCCTTATAGCTTACCCTGCCATACAACAATAGGGCTACACCTTGCTATTGAAAACAAACCATTGCCTCACATTCATGGGAGCTACAAATAAGGAAGAAGCAAACTGAAGTATGGGAAAATCAGGGAATCCGTTCTTCCACCCTTGTTTGTGGTACTTCGTAATACAAACAGTTTTTTGGGTAGCACCATTATTGTTTTACCAATGTTGATGTTGCATTTGTTAACATATAAACCCAACCATTGAAGTTCGCACATGTCCTTTGCTTTATCGTAAGATACAGACAAGTGTTAAGATTTGCTGCTGTTGTAGAATGGTGGGAGGAGACCAGTGTCGCATCTATGGAAGTCGTAAATATTGATCGAGCTACAGTGAGATTCTTGACTATACTTTAAGCCTTGAGATGATATATATATATATATATTCCGCATCTGAATGGATGTCTTCCTTACTGCTTTCTTTTAGCATAGTGGTAGCAACAGTTAACGTGGTGCTTTATTATAGTTATTTCTAATATGAGTCTCCATGTACATTCTTAATGTTAAATTGAAAATAACTTTATTTTTCTTCAGTTTAGCTTCAGTAAAGAACTGCGAGTATTTACTATAGGAAGATCTTATTTTGTGCTCATCTCTTCCATGATATGAAATGGATGTACTCTCTGTAAAAAGTCAGCAACCGTTGTATGGGAATTTTAACATCATTTGTTTTTTTCTAGGTCACTGCAATGCAAAAGGTTGTATCAGGCGTAAATGCTTAACCACACCCAAATATTTCCCCCAAAACTTTTTGGCTAATGTTACATCATCCAGTAAATGCCACACAACGGGGAATTACATGGTTGTACCAAATCCTGATGCATGAAGCCTCATTATTCAGATAATACAGGTGGTTCTTCTTTGACACTAGGAGATGTTTTGTTCTGCTCTGGAGATGATCATAATAGAATATACTTAATTTTATGTCATGTGTGATTGTCTCTTATATTGTCAGAATTGCTTAATATGTCCAGTTCTTACATATTTTTCTTTTCTCCATAGTTTTCTTTCATGCGCTCTCCAATTTGTATTCTACAAGTTGCACATATTAAACTTTGCTTCAGAAATTGAGAGATTTGCATGTTACCCAATTCTCCGAGTCCTTTGCTTGTAATTTTGTTTTCTGGCAGCTCTAATTTCTCTTGTTTTCATATTTTGCTTTTGTTTGAATGTTAACTGAATATAAGTGCCTTTCAATTGAATATTCCTCAAACACTATATTTGGAGGCTCACCAAGAAGTTCTATTCCATCAAACGATACAGATATGAAGTTCCCATGTGAGTGTTGCACTAATTAAACCAAGATGAATGGCTGTTGTAAATTATAATACACATCCTTTTGAATTGTTTAATTACTGGCCAACCAAGTTCTTAATTATCATTAACTTGAGAACATGTCAATATGTGAATTAGTTCAAAATAAAATGTCAAAATTTGAACATATCATGTGTAAACACTGTAGCTTATATATGGATATTGCTATTTATAGTGATTATAAGTTTGCCATTTTGGTTGCATTATATCATCTTAGTGCCTAAAACTACATGATTGCGGATTAGGCTCTCTTGCTCAACACTTGACGCGGTACTATTTTTTCTGTCTCGTAAAGTGGTTTGTGAAGCTTGGTATTTCTATTTCCAACCAAACCTCCATTCTCTCTCGGTTATAATGTAGCGGGCGCAGCAACGCGCGTCTTATCCTTCTAGTATATATGGGTACAGACCTGAACTTACTCACAACATGCAGTACAACTAGCCTCAAGACTAGCTCCGCACTAACATTAGCCGGTGGAGCGAAAAAGCAATACCGCCTGGGCTTGCGCGTTCCCGTCTTATCTCGGGCCGCCCATCGTAGAATTTCTGGTCAGCATGTCTCCCCCTGACGCACGTAGAAAGTTGCAACGAAACCCCTCAACAAAATTCATTCAGCATTACGTGATCCCTTCAATTTCACATGACACACTATGTGGTGGAGAAACTCTTCAGTTAAGAGTTTTTTGCGAACATGAATTAGCAAGAAAAATATTTCCTACCTTTCTCCGTATGTACTTCTTATCTAAGAAATACACCAATTAGCAACCCTTCTTTCTTATCTCGTTTCCCACGAGAAAACAAATCATCAAGAAAAATAAACCATCCAAATTAGGATCTGCAGCATTAAATAAAATTCCATACATGGATTCATACGAACATAGGGTCTGGAACATGTCATACAGTAAGATTTTTTTTTTGAGGAATGGATCTGGTGAGCCGATTGAGGAGCTTATCCATACAGGGAAACGGATCTGAAACACGGATCTGGTGAGCCGATTTTTTTTTGAGGAATGGATCTGGTGAGCCGATTGAGGAACGAAGAACAGGCACTTCAATAGACCCCATATATGGTATTGAAATTCAGAATATGAAAAAAAAATCAGGGATGGGGAAAACGGCGGAAGAAGCTCCAGGACACCGACGGCAGAAGAAGCTCCAGGACGACCAACGGCGGAAGAAGCTCCAGGACACCGGAGCCCGACCGCCTCCAGCATCCTCACTCCCATGGAGCTGCGCCTCCCTTCTTGTCGCGTGATACGGATGGGAGGGAAGGTTCAGCTGCTGACTTGCCGTCCAAGAGCGGCAGGGGAAGCGAGAAGTGGGCGGCGTCGGCGCGTGGACCTCAGGGCGGACAGGAGGAGGAGGAGGAGATGGTGGTCGTGGGAGGATAAGAGGACAGGTGGGTGGGGGAGGAGAAGATGGACACGGACACTTTGGCTACCATATGGGAAGGAAAGTGGACAAGTACAGGGTGAGGAATGCAAATGTTAAATACGAATCTCCAACAGGTAAACCGATAGCAGAGATAAGACCGGGACACGTGAGCCCAGGTGGGAAAACCGCGTTGGCCGGTGGAGAGATGGGCGACGTGGTCGTGCAGGCTCCGGCGGTGCGGGTGCTCTCGGTGTCGCGTGTCGCACCGTCACAGCAGCACAGTGAACCCCGCCTGAAACTCTCCTTCTTGGACGTGCCCTGGGTGTGGCTGCCCGCGGTGCAGCAGCTCTTCCTGTACGACCTCGGGGATAGCGACGACGACGAGTTCCCGGCGGTGGTCTCACGACTCAAGGCCGCGCTCGCTGACACGCTGACGCACTACCTGCCCTGGGCAGGGAGGCTCGAGTACGAGGCGGAGGCCGGCGACCTCGTCGTCGACTGCGCCGACGCCGGCGTCGCCTTTGTTGAGGAGGAAGCCGATGGCATGGACGTGCGGCGGCTCGCCTACGACGAGGCGCACGACATGCCGGCCTTGGCGAGCCTTGTGCCGGAGCTGGATGCCCGGGTGCTCCCGGCGCCGGTTATGTCCGTGCAGGTCTCCCGACTCGGCGCCGGCGGCCTGGCGATCGGACTGTCCATGCACCACGCCGTCGGCGACGGCCGCGCCATGTGGCGGTTCATGGAGGCATGGGCTGCCGCCTCTCGGGAGGGTTCCCCGGTCACCAAGGCCCTCGGCCCGCCAGTCTACTCCCGCGACGCCGTCCAACACCCCCGCGCCGATGAGCTCGCCCGCGAGAGGCTCAAGACCATCGCGCCAAATCTTCCCGTTGTAAGTAGAGTAGATGACATTCCCATTTCTTAATTACCGTGTGGCCATGCTTGCAGTAAGCAATGCTAGCTATGGAATTTCAGGTGAGCTCTGGGGATCGTGACCTGACGAGCCAGCGGTTCAGGCTGGCGCATCGGACGTTCCACCTCGGCGCCGACGGTGTCCGGTCACTGAAACAGCGGATCGACGATCTGGCGACGGCCGAGTATGCTGCCGCCGACGGCTCGCCGTGGCCGAAGCCAGTGTCGACATTCATGGCACTGGCGGCGCTGGGATGGACGGCTTTCGTCCGTTCCAAGGGGCTCGGCGCCGGGGACGACATGTACCTGATGTTCCTCGCCGACCTGCGCCCCCGCCTCGACGGGCAAATAGCTCACATGCGACGTTTTTTCAGCGAATTGGAAGGAGTGCGACGTATTTGGAGAGAATAGCTCCCATGCGACACATCTGAGCGCGTAAATAGCCCACGGCCAACATGGCTCTTAAACGCTCGTTAGCTGTTAGGTTGGGGTGACCGTTAGGGTGGGGTGACCGTTAGGAACATTGGACCCACCACTTATCCACGTACGCACGGTGTGGGACCCACCTCAGCGCAGCTAGAAAACAACCGCGCCCGTGCCCGACCGCTCGACGCCGCGCCCGCCCATTGCTTCCCCTTTCCAACATCTCTCTCTTCTCCGGCGACGATGCGCACCGATGTCTAGCTCCTCCGCCTCACAGTCAAGATGGCCAAAGTATGGTGCAGTGCCACCGACTCAGTGCCCTAAATGCCCACGCCCAGAGCCCCTTAAACGTTGGGTGAGTAAGACGGATGAGAATGGCAATCTTGGGCGCGAGTTTGTCAAATGCCCGAGCAAGACACTGCAAGGAAGGGATGGCAAGGTTAGATCTCAGTTCTTTCGCAGCCATTTGCTCTGATTTCTCCCCAATTCGTGTTTTCTCGTCAAATTTTGGATTTAGGGTTCATGTGGCCGTTTTCAGATCTTGAAGAACTGTACCCATTTCGAGTGGATGGATGTATATCTTGAGAGGCTTAAAAGGGAGGGCTACATTGATTCGAACGGGGCCGCAACCTGGGAGCTCAATTGGGGGCCGCCGCTTGGTGTGGAGAATTTGGATTTTGGGAGCTCGTCCGCCCCGGACAGAGACTTGCCGACGACGAGTAATGCGTGGAATGGTGCAGTGCCTGCGGAGTGCGAAATGAACCAGGAACTGAAGAAGATCAAGAAACATCTGAAGCAGATGATCGATTTGCAGAAGCAAGCAAATTTGATGGCAGCTGGATTTTATTGTTGTATCATTGCTCTGTTTTTCTTTTACTTGTTGTTTATCCGTCGTTAGGGCAGAGGACGCGATGTGTGCGCCATGCCAAGTTCGTGTAACTTAATCGAATCGAAACAAATTTGTTCTTGCCCGATTAGTTGTTCTTCAGTTAACAGTTCAGAAGACAGTTCTTCAGTTAACTTCAGTCGACAGTGATGTTTTCAGTAAAAAAACGTTATGGGATGCCAGATTAGGTGTTGGGCTGTGAGAAAAGAGGCCAACAGTTCATACCAATGTTTTTTTTAGGACGAAGAGATGATGGGCCTTGAGAATCTACCCAGATCCGACAGAAAAAAGCCCACCCCCGTGTGGGCACTCTTTTTTAATAGCATAGAGGCACACATGTGTAGGAAAAATGCTTGGATTATTCTTGAAAAATAAATTTTTGCGTAAAGGCACACATAGAGGCAAATGCACATATATTTTCTTGTTTTAGCTTGTTGTAACAAATTTTGCTTAGAGGCAAACTTATCTACTTGTTTTAGCTTGTTGTAACAAATTTTGCTTCGGCTAAAAGGTAGCACATGTTTTACTTGTTTCCCTTGTTACTTGCTTGGCAAAAGGAAAAAATCACACATTTTGTGGGACACCATAGTAGCACTAGTAGCATCACACATAAAACTTGTAGATATATAGCCCGATATAGAGGGGCACTTACTAACCTTACAACATAGTAGCACTTACTAACCTTACACATAGATATATAGCCCGATATATAGGGGCATCATCTTACATGGAAATAAAGTAGATAGGGGCATATATGCCCAAGCAAACGACTAACATGGAAATAAACTACATTAAACAGAAATAAAAATAGCTAACGGAAACAAACGGACATGGCAAACAAATACGGGCACAAACACGGTACAGCTCCTCCTTGACCCCTCCTTGGCTCCTCCGTCGGGGTGGCTCACCCCTCACTCGTCGTCCTCCTCCATGTTGTAGGGGAGGGCGTGAATGCGACCTTGGTAGCGGAAGATGTCGGTGAAGTTCGTGTAGATGTTGAAGTTGGTGAATGCGATGAACTCGCATCCAATCCAAAACACCTGCCCGAGGAGGTGGTAAGCGTCGAAGCTGTTGGTGAAGTTGACGTAGAGGCCGATGACGAGACCGTTGTCGTAGAACTCCTCGATCCGGAACATGCGCGGGGAGCCCTGGGGAAGGTGGCGGTAGCCAGACGCGAGGAAGTAGTGCGCCCAATCCCTTGCGCCCCTCCACCTCGAGAAGGCCCAGATGCGGAGCTGGTTCTTAACGAGGACACCGGGCGGGTACTGCCACTCGGGGGCGGCGGCAGGGCGCTGGAAGGTCGGTCCGTTGAACTGCATGGTGGCTAGGGCTTGAGAGAGAAGAGGAAGGATGCGGCTTGAGAGAAGAGAAGACGAAGGATGCGGCTTGAGAGATGAGTGTGAGAGAAGAGGAAGAAGAGAGGGCCTTATAAAGCCGTGATGTGAGAGAGACACGAAGGAGCGGTGGCGTTTCTTCCCCGTCGACGTGGCACGGTGGCAGTGATTGTATTAAGTGCGATATATGAAAAGATGAGCGGCGGCCGGACGGCGGCGTACAGACTGCGACGATGAACGGGCGGCGCGCACGCGGGCATGCATCGATGAGACGCGGGCTGAATCGATGCATCGATGTATCGCTAAAAATAGCGTGGGTACGATGCTTTTCCTGAATCGAGGTGTGCAGGCTACGTCGAGGGCTGTGGCTGCGGCGGCTGCGGCATGCATGCAATGTCTGCATGTGAACGGGACCCACTAGTCAGTTGGTGCATGCAGTTACACACAAAACAAACGGAGGCGCGCTCCACGCACCGCTAGCCAATCAGAGAGCAGAACCACCGCATACGCGGATCGGCAGTCACATGCGCAAGAGCTGAACCATCCACGAAGAGCGATCAACGACCCAGAAGGTTTAGAGGGGTTTTGAGCAACTCGTACGGGTTGCTTCAAACAATTTTGTCTTCTCCATATTACCAAATTCTTTCAAAACCGAATGCTTTGGAATATAACCGATATGAGCAGCAACTAGGGTTTGGTTTAGAGGGGTTTTGAGCAGCTACTAAGGTTAGGTAATTTAGAGGGATTTTGAGCAGAATAATCTTCGGTATATAACACATAAAATATAGCCCGACTCAACACATAGATATATAGCCCGATATGAGCAGCTACTAGGTGTTTGGTTTAGAGGGCTTTTGAGCAGAATAATCTTTGGTATATAAGCACATAGAATATAGCCCGATATGAGCAGCTACTAGGGTTAGGTTTAGAGGGGTCTTGAAAACTTGTGTGATTTGTAATAATGCTTAATTCAAATTTTAGTAACTTGTCCAAATTTTGGCTAAAATATGATGCTAAATTCAAACTTGTACTTTTCTATGTTTGTTTGAGCTTCCTACGTTGTCTTTAATGTAGAACACCTCCCATGGTGGCCCTGATCTCTTTGTGAGACACAACTCATCGTTGTCGGAAACGTGTTAGAAATGGCCTCCAAAGCTAGGGGAAAGGACCCCATTTCTAACAACTTTTTTTTCGACCTTGTCCAAATCACCTAGATATCATTCCTTAGCTTCTAGATGACATTAGAAGACAATGTGCACTAGTTTTCCATTTTTTTTGAATATTTTATGATTATTTCAAATTTGGTCAAAATCTCAGTTTGACCAACATTTAAACAAGTTTTACACACCAAATTGGAAAAGTAAGCCTGGATCCTTCTTAGTCACACCAAAATGAACCTTTGGTGAGGTTTTGAAAGATTTCATTTTGCAAATCAGAAACCACCTCTCTTCACACATGAGAGTTCATAGTTTGAGATGTCTGATTTCACACCACATTGCCATATATTTTGTTTGAATGTATCTAGACCTTGTTTATCAATTGGAGTTGTTAGTATATGACAAACTAAGAACATGTGCACTGGTTTTCCATTTTTTTGATTTTTTTCGAATATTTTGTGATTATTTCAAATTTGGTCAAAGCTAAGTTTGACCAACATTTAAACAAGTTTTACACACCAAATTGGAAAAGTAAGCCTGGATCCTTCTTAGTCACACCAAAATGAACCTTTGGTGAGGTTTTGAAAGATTTCATTTTGCAAATCAGAAACCACCTCTCTTCACACATGAGAGTTCATAGTTTGAGATGTCTGATTTCACACCACATTGCCATATATTTTGTTTGAATGTATCTAGACCTTGTTTATCAATTGGAGTTGTTAGTATATGACAAACTAAGAACATGTGCACTGGTTTTCCATTTTTTTGATTTTTTTCGAATATTTTGTGATTATTTCAAATTTGGTCAAAGCTAAGTTTGACCAACATTTAAACAAGTTTTACACACCAAATTGGAAAAGTAAGCCTGGATCCTTCTTAGTCACACCAAAATGAACCTTTGGTGAGGTTTTGGGATGATTTAGAGAAGATGAAAAAAAAGTTGCTTAGAAATGAGGGCGTTTACCCTATCTTTGGAGGTCATTTGAAACACACTTTTTATGACTATGAGTCGAACTTAACAAAAGGGCTCAGAATGATTAGATAACATACATAGTTTAGTTGAGGTGGCATTGAAACATCATACCCGAGTCAAAAGTTCAACTTCAGTCCAAATTTGAATTTCAACCGAAATTTGAATTTAAACCGAAATTTGAATTTCAGTTTGAAAACAATAACCAAACAAGTTCGGATGGAAACATGTGGATACATAGTGCCCAACAAATATTATTACATGCCATAAATTTCAAATGACCAACAGTTCTATTACATGTGGATTCTAGTTTAACTTCGGCTGTGAGGCTAAGAATAGAATGGCATGCTCACATGGTTTACCAGTGTGTTGCCACTCGAGGCAACTGCAATCATGCAATTCAGTGTCAACAACATGCCTCCTTCCAGTCTTGTTGTCTCTAACTTCAGCACCCCACAGTGATGATTTTTCAACAGACAAATGTGTAAGACTTCTGCTTCTGTTGACCACCTGTTGCACCAGTGCTGGAAGTTTATCACCTTGCAGACAATCACCAATCTTTTTTCTCAATTCCCACATCCGCATGAACATGATCCTGATTTGGTCAACCATGTCATGCACAGGCAAATCTTTTAGTTGCTTCACCTTGTTGTTGAAACTTTCTGCCAAATTGTTGTTGATATGATCACACTTGATGGCAGTGTTGAATCCTGACCTGTACCATAATAAAGAATGGTAGGTGTTCAACCATGTACCAAACTCCTCGCATGTTGCCATTACCTTACCAAGATGATATGAATGTGTCTGTTTAGTGTAAGATCTTGCTGCTGGCCACATTCTCCCAAATTCATCTCCTCTGAACTTTTTTATCAAATTCATCCACAAATGGCCAAAACACTCCCTCTGCTCAGCATGTGGGAACACATTTTTAACTGCATTTTCCAGACCTTTGCATGCATCTGTGTGTATTGCCAAAGGTGACACTGGCCCTAAGCATCTTTTCAGCTGCATCATGAACCATGTCCATGAAGCCTCTGTCTCTGACTGAAACAAGCCAACAGCAACAGGAAACATCCAGTTGTGTCCATCTAGAGCATTGCATGCTGCCAACTGACCATTCCATTTGCCTGTCAAAAATGATGAGTCTATGCTCAAATATGGACGACATCCTGCTTTGAAGCCATCAATGCAAGGTTTTAAAGCCATAAAGAATTTGGAGAAATAAACCTTGCCATCCTTTGATATCTCTGTATCTATCTCGACAACACTGCCAGGTGACCTTTTCTCCACCTCTGCTTTGAAATTGTAAAGCATCCTAAATGTGTTTGCCCAATCACCATACAAATTCTTCATTGACCTTTGTTTAGCCTTCCACACTGTGGTATAATTCAGTTTAATGGGGTACAGCTTTTCCAAGTCTACTTTCAGTCTTTTGGCAGTAGTGTTCGGTGTTTTCGCCAATATTGGAGTTATCTTTTCTGCAACCCAAATCTGTGATGTCATGCTTGATACTTTTTGTGAAGTTGTAAGACAAGTATGTTGATGAGGGATTTGGTTAACCCTGGCTGTACTTCCATCAGGCTGCACTCTAGCAGATATGTACCACTTGCAAGGTCTCACACCACTACCATCAAAACCTCTACACTTAGCATAAAACTTCTTTCTACAGTCCAAAGTGTCTTGGCATCAAATTGATGTCTGACTGCATAAGTCTTGAAAGACAACCTGAACTCATCCATGTTTGGCCACAACTTTCCCACTTGAATGACAGGGTTTTCCTTGTCATACACATGCACCAGCTCATCGGTATGTGCATCATCTACATAATCTGCAGCATCTTCCATCAACTGTTCATCTACATCTTCACACAATTCTCTGTCAGAATTATCACTAGCTTCATCCCTCTCCTCCTCCTCTCTGTCATCGACTGGAATGCCAAATAGTTTGGCCATCTCAGTGTCAGCAATTGGTGCAATAACCAAATCAGTATGCTCCTCCAATTCAACTGCATTCCAATCAACAACAACAACATTTTCCTCTTGTGCATGTGCATTAGCCTCATCGGCTATTACTGTCACATCTGTAATAATGGGAACAATCTGCCTATGTGAAGTCCAATCAGCATCTGCCTTCTGCATTGCCAAGTGTGACGGCACATAACCCACCTTCGAATCAATATTCAGATCAACGAGCTCAGCAAAAAAATCAACCCTAAGGCTTGCCCAGCCCTCTTGCCTATCAATTTCATCAATAATATGTTCACCATCTTCAATTCTGACATACTCTCCTTTGAAATCATCATACCGCAATAGTGAAACCTCTTGCTCTCTGGACCCCAAACCACAGTTTCCCCAATTTTCTCCACCAATTTCCTCACCGCCTTCTCTTCCATCTTCTGTAGTTCAGTGGGATCAATCTCTGCACAATCAACCTCCCATTTCACAACTGTGTCTCTCTCGATGTTCTCCATGCTACCATCAACTAATTTTGTCGTCGATGGAAAGAAAGTGACCGCATATTCAAAGGTTCGAGCAGCATCCTCTCCCGATCTGACCATGGGCACAGGGTCCACGAGCTCGTTCTCGATCTGACGACGGGCACCGGGTCGACGAGCTCCTCTCACCGGGCGGCCCCCTCTCACCTTCTATCGATTACAAGAAGCAAAACAGAGGCACGAGCTTAGATCTAGGCGGAGGGAATTGGGGGGCGGATTGAGAGTAGAGCTCCGAATTCACTAACCATGAAGGCCGCCGCCGATAAAGAGGGCTCCGCCGCCGCCGAGGAAGAGGGCTCCGCCGCCGCCGAGGAAGAGGGCCCCGCCGCCGCTGAGACAGAGGGCTCCGCCGCTGCTGCCGCTGCCGCCGCCGCCGCGGAGCTGAAGAATGGAGCGCGGGAAGGCTCGGACAGTTCAGGTCGGGGGCGGGCGGGCACGGTCCTAATTCATTTGATTGATGCGGTGCTAATTAATTTGGTGGCCCGGCATGTCTTAGCGCTAACTAAACTCATCGACGACCGTTTTAATGCATGTGTCGCACGATAGCTATTTACGCGCTAAGATTCGTCGCATGGGAGCTATTCTCTCCAAATACGTCGCACTCCTTCCAATTCACTGAAAAGATGTGGCACAGGAGCTATTGGCCCCACCTCGACCCGCCCGTCGCCGACGCCTACCTGGGCAACTGCGTGAGGAAGTGCCTCGCGAGCTGCAGCGACGCGGCGGAGCTCCTCGGCGAGGCGGGCATCCTCCAGGCGGTGCGCGCTGTTGAGGCGGCGGTGGCTGACATCGCGGCGGCGCCGCTGTCCGGCATGGGCCAGGAGTGGTTCGACAGGGTGAGGGGGCTGCCGTTCGCGCGGCTGGCCAACGTGGTGGCGAGCCCGAGGTTCCAGGCGTACCAACGGACGGACTTCGGGTTTGGGAAGCCCGCCCGGGCGGAGGCGGTGTCGATGAACTTCGACGGCGAGATGATGCTCGTGGGTGGCCGGCGGGATGGAGAGGTGCAGGTCTCCGTGTGCGTCGACCCAGCGCACATGCCCACGTTCAAGGCATGCATGCATCCTGTAGGGTTAGATACCTAGTCAACGCAAATAAATATATTGCTGTTATCACATGCATGCACGCTCCCCGGCCTCCATTTGTATTTTTATTTACTCTCTTCACTTTTTACCGCCGCATGTGTGGCCCGTTTGTATTTTTATTTACAATGCATGCATGCATCTCTTCCGCTGCATCGTTTGTCTTTTTATTTTCTCAAAAATTATTGACCATCTTTCTCATAATTTTCTTTAGCTCCATTAAGATTAAGTGAGGCAAGCTTACAATCTTGGTTCTCTATGTGAATGATATCCTTTTGGCAAGTAGCGATAGGAATATGCTACATGGGACCAAGGGTTTCCTCTCCTCGCACTTTCATATGAAGGATCTTGGTGACGCCTCTTATGTTTTAGGCATTGAGATTTATCGAGATAGGTCAGAGGAGTATTAAGCTAATGTCAGAAGTTATACATTGAGAAAGTGATCCAGAGATAAAATATGAAAAATTGAAAAAGGACACCGGCTCCAGTTTTTAAGGGCGATAAGATTGGTTTATTTCAAAGTCCATGGAATCAATTAGAGGCCGTGCGAATGGAAGATATTGCTAATGCTTCAGCTATCGGAAGCTATCGGAAGCATCATCAATGCAAGCTGTGTGTTTGTGGCATGTTATGAGGCAACCCGGCAGGCCGTATGACTTAAAAACTTTATCCTGAATTTAAGAGTGATGGACAACATGTTCAAGCCACTAACATTATAGTGCGAAAACAAAGCCACTAACATTTTCCAAGATATGCACTCAAAGAGACAGCATGTGATGGATCAATTCATCCACAGCCCGATGAGTAGACCCACCATTCTCTAAGCACATCATAGCTTTGATCTTGAGTTCAGATGCTCTTCCTCTCGCCTCAGCTCCTTGTTCCCCTTTGATCAACCTCACAATGGCCTGGTTAATCTCCCCGCGCTCAAGCTTCCCCTGCAGCAAAAATCCTATCTCCCATTTATCCTGCACATACCTACCGTTTACAACCTGATCTCCAAAGAAAGGCCTAGACAGCATCGGAACCCCCTCAGAGATTCCCTCTAGCGTCGAGTTCCACCCACTGTGCGTCCAAAACCCGCCCACCGCAGGGTGGGCTAGCACCTCCTGCTGCGGCGCCCACCGGAGCACCTTGCCTCTGCCCTCCACCTCGCGCTCGAATCCTTCAGGCAGCTCAGGTTCCTCCATGCCCACAACGAGACCGCGTCGAACGACCCACAAGAAAGGTATGCCGCTGTTGGCTAACCCCCAAGCGATCTCGGCAAGGTCCTCTTGCTGCATCTTAGCGAAGCTCCCAAAGCCCACGTACAACACGGAGGCCGTGGCACGGCTGTCCAGCCACTCGATGCAGCTGCGGTCCTGCTCGACCAGGCTGCTCGTGGCGCCGCCGCCGCCGACGTTGGAGAGCTTATGGAGCGGACCGATGTCGAACACCCTGATGCCGTCCGCGGCGAGCTCGTCTCGGAGGGCCTCCAGCTCGGCGGCCTCAAGAGCCTCAAATGTGTTGATTATGATGCCCGAGGAGTTTGTCGTGGTTTCGACCGCAAGATCCAACAGCTTGATCGCCATTTCTTTGTTGGGGAGCTTGCTGGGGTCGAATAGATCCGAGACTCGGAGTGGCCACAGCTCCTTCACCGGCAGGTGTAGTTCATCCTCTACGATATGCATGGTCAAGGGAAAATAGTTAACCCTTGAATCTTTTCAACTAATAATGAGATGCATCTAATGAAATTGAAGACGTAAATATATATATATATATATATATATATATATATATATATATATGTATATAGTTCTGTAGATAGTCTACGTACGTACTGACCTTTGGCTGGCAAGTAGCCTTTCTCCAGAAGCATGCTGTAGGACCTGGTCCAGCGGACACAGGCCGCGCTGCCGGTGTGCAGCACAATCGTTGGTAGGCCGAGCTCCGCCGCGGCCTTCTGCACGCCGGTAAGCATAGCGTCGATGACAAGGCAGCAAGGCCGGGGCTCCTCGGAGAGAATGCACGCGAGCGCGTCGCGGACACACCCCGACGCCTCGACGGCGGCGTTCAAGGAGAGGATCATGGCTATGCCGGACCCTGGCCGCGGTGTCGTCCGGCATGCCGTGAGGCACGGCGATGAAGGTGAACTCCGGGTGCGCCGAGGGGTTCGGGGCGTTGAAGGCGGTGTGGAGGATGGTGACCGCGAGCTGGCCACTGGTGATGGAGCACGTCGGCCAGCTGCAACATCGGGGTCAGGTGGCCCTGGAGCGGTAGCGGGAACAGCACGACGGATCCGGCCATGGTTACGCGCGCGCGCGCTGAGTGTCTATCGACGATCTATCGACGCGCCCGGCCGGGGTGAACTATGGATGTAGCTACAGCTAGCTAGAGCGAGATCGGATCGGAAATGGATTGAATTGATTAGTACAGTAAGAAAAAGCTTTTACACAGCCGGTCCGGCACTCCGCCACCAGTACGTAGTCCGGCCCGCACATGGCCGGCCGGCTCCTGCAACCTACCACGTCTCCAATCGCGTTGTTTATCTCGTGTATGGCATTTATGATCGAGGTTGATGCCTCCATCACTCCATGGCGCGAAGATATTTATGCTTAGTTGGATAAGAGAGAAAAGAAGAGAAAAGATAAATGGACTCTCATCATGTAAGAGGTAGCTCTAGCACGTGCTCCCAGTCACTTTGTGAGAGTGAAAGGTGGGTCACATATTAATAAATTAGTATATTTTTATACATAACTATTATACATGCCGACTATATATTGGCTATAGATGACATGTCACTTTCTTATAGCCATCTATGGGCTATACTATTAATCTTGTTCTAAGAGAAACTCCAGCCGTCCCCCCACGAAGCCCCCCCAGGACAACTTTTCGACGCCGGCGGTCCATTTTCCCCGTAGTCGCGCCCCCAGGACCCCCCAAGGCCTCGTTTTTCGCCGGATTTGGGCCAAATTTTATCCGGCGTCCCAGGCCGAACCCAGCGCGCTGGGTTCGGCCTGGGGGCGCCGGCGAAAGGGGAAAACCGCGCGGGCCACCACTGTCGGCGAGAGAACGCACCTTTCCACGAACGGGTTCGTCCTTTCTTCCTCTGCTTCTCCCCGTCGCCGGCACCGACTCCTCCCATTCCGCCGCGAGCTCGCCACCAAAACCACCGCCAACTACCGCGACGACACCCTCTGTAGTATCCCTCCCCGCACCAGCCGCCTCCACCCCGAGAATCGCCGTCGCGGTCAAGTTTCGCGCACATCCGCATCCACCCTGCCCGCGAGGTGTTCGACGCTTTGCCTCGATGGACTCCGACGATGAGGAGATGCTCGCCGCTCTGCTGGACCCAGTAGTTCATGAGCAATTGCAGCAAGATCTGGTGGAGCACCTGTGGAGGCGCAAAGGCGAGGTCTAGGTTTTATGTAATTTTATTTTAAAAACTTGTTTTAAATTTTATGATTTGTTAAACAATTTGTAATAATTTTTCTGTCGAATTATTTGATACAAATGATAAATTTGCTTCAAAAATAATAGATTTTACTAGTAAAATGGGGGTCTATGGGGAAAACGCTGGAAAACGATTAAAAACGCCGGAAAACGCCGGGCTGGGGGGCGACACGGCTGGGAATCGGGCTGCCCCCAGGCCGTTTTTTTCCGCCGGCGCCCCTCCAGCAGGGCCAAAAAATCGCCGGCAATTCGGCCTGGGGGGGGGGGGGGCAACGGCTGGAGTTGCTCTAATATGTTACTGTAACATCACATAGAAGACAATATGAATCTACAATACAATAAATAAAGCTTTGCATGACACTACTCATATGTTACTATTCAATATGAAGGTAGGAACATAGTCTAAAATAATATGTATGTTAGTACTTTACGCACTCTCCACTATGACTAGCCTAATGCATATCTTTTTTTACTGCTCTGCCTTTAATTTCTATGCTTTCTTTTGCATATCAGAAAGCAGAGTATCTCAACAACATTATTTCTCATTGTCTTTAAACAACATTTTTTTTCAGAGAAAGTATATAGAACAACAATACTGTTGCACATTGAGGCATATAACTCGTTACTCTAGATTTAACCTAGTGGTCTGGTGTAGCATTTTGTGTGATCAGTTCCAATGGTGGATTAGGCAGCATCTAGGCGACGCTTTAGCTCGCTTAGGCACTAGGCGATGGGCAAACGCCTCGCCTAGGGCATAAGCGGTAATCTAGGCAGTGCAACCAATAAATTTTGTTCTCCACCAAGAAATCATGTCATATTGTGTTGAATAAACCATATGGGTCATAATCCAATGCCAGTTGTTGGTATCATACTCATTTATATGGTCTAAATTATCGTGTAGAGATATATAATAACTCAAATAAACAACTGATGGTGCAAACTATATGCCCGCCTAGGTTACGCCTAGTGCGCTTAATCATCGGCTAGGAGCTAGGCGAATGCCAACCGCCTCGCCTACGCCTAACACTTTTCCAACCTTGATCAGTTCTATGTATTTTCGTCGCTATTGTCCAGTAGAGCAATATATTCTTTTACACCTTGAGCTCTAATTTACACAATGCATGATATTCTATTCCTATATCATGATGTCGATTATGTGCATATATATTTTTCACATGTTTTCCTTGCTGTTTGGTGTAGAGTATAGGAAGATCGATCCAAGTGTGAAGGTGCGACATGGCTAGTAGCGCTGAAACTTCGGTATGTACATGGTATGACATTCTCGTTCTTTTTACATGTTTTCCCGTCAATGATCGAGGTCGGATGTATAGCGGTTGGAATTCTTAGATTTTGCTTCCTCTACTCAAGCAAATGTAGTGCAGAATGGAAAGAATAAGTGCACTTGTGCGGATTGTCGTAACTACATTACGAAGGATAGAGATGCTGCAGAGTTAGATCTGTGTAGCTTTGGTTTCAAGCGGAAGTACATTGTTTGGACTGAACAAGGTGAGGGGAGTGTCCATCTAAGAGACCATGTTGTTGCTGATGTGGATAAAATTGATAGGATGGACGATATGATGAATGACTAAGCCGCTTCTAACCTTCCACTGCATGAGCAACCCATAGAATATGCCCAAGCTGTTTACAGGATGGTTGACAGTTTGAAGGAGTTGGTCCACGAAAACACAACACTAGCAGGAAAATGGCTATTCGTGGCGCATCAAATTTCTTTACCTGTGGCGCATGGGCAGAAAAGGCCGTGCGCCACAGCTAAAGAAATTTGATGCGCCACGAATAGCCATTTTCCTGCTAGTGTTGTGTTTTCGTGGACCAACTCCTTCAAACTGTCAACCATCCTGTAAACAGCTTGGGCATATTCTATGGGTTGCTCATGCAGTGGAAGGTAACGCGCCACTAGTAGCAAATAGCCATGGCGCATGTCTTTGGTGCGCCACGGGTATATCCATATATAGCTGTGGCGCATGTGCGTGGTGCGCCACAGCAATGTTTTAGTGGCGCACCTCCTCCATGCGCCACGGTTATATGCATATAGCCGTGGCGCACTGTGCAGATGCGCCACTGCTAAGGATGCGCCTCTGGTAATTCCGAATGGTGCGCCTCGGCTATGTTTTTTTTTGCAATACAGCGTATTTATATGGCATATTTATATAGCATTTACTATAATATAGTTTGAAAAATAGTAGGAATAGACAATATACATCATAATATAACTGAAAAAAGAGGGATGTTATAACACATAACACATCTCAGGATCGAGTAGCACAAGTTCACATCACACACATTAAATGTGAAGATTAATTACAACAAAAGTTTCATATCGATCGTTTAGTACAAGAAAACACATATCCGCATTCTTTGGGGTTGGACCGGGAACGGGCGACAGCCGTCTTTTGTCAGGAACGATCTAAGTTCACCCTGAGCCCTTAAGCGATCTTCTACCTCCACATTAGCCGGCGGATTGCCGTAGTAGAAGACCCCCCGGCGTGCAGACATCGTGTTATATGATTCGCGCAAACTCGTTCTAGATGTGATAGAATTCTCTTCTTAGATCCACATCCTCGATCTCCGCTAACTTTTGGGCCTAGGGTTGGAGACTAGCGGGCAGCGCAAGTTGGTCTTGATCCCGTACGAAGCCTCGGATTTGATGGATGGCGTAGTAGGCATCCCTATGGCTGTCCAGTGGTTATGAGAAGATACATCCAGACGATGGAGAGATACATCCCCTGGGCCCTCTCACCCCCCTCCACCTATATATACCCCCTCCCTCCATGGGGAGAAACATACAATTGCATGTTGCTCTCTTCTATCTAGATTGGTTTGGCTCTAATAGGGTTTTGAGGTGTCCTCCTTTTAGATCAAGATCTAATCTCTCACATCTCATGTGTTGAGAAACACTTTAGTTCCCATATAGATATAATCTAGTTGATTAGATTTGACACTAAAAGACTACGCTGAACGGCTATCTCTCATCGTTGGCGCCGAGTCCCGGACAACGGAGAACTAACGGGTTGCCGTAGCAGGTGGATGCGCGGATAATAGAATACGGATTACACGTGTGATCATTGACGAGGGAGTCGGTGACATTCTCACTTCCATGCTTATACGTGAGAATCTTCATCGGGCTTCACAGACGTCATCGACAAACGGCATCTTATGTTGCGGTGTTTGTAAGTACTAGATCTAGCATGTTGTGTGCATTACATCTTCTTAAAAGTTCTTGGCGGTTACGTAAGACGGAAGTTTTTAAATTCTTGCACGTAACCCTACAAAGGGATGCTCTACTCCAAGACAAATGGATCTGTCCCTTCATAAGCAATACCTCGGCCACGGCTCTTGTGCAATCCACTATCCTTTGGGACCGAGTACCGGGGAATCAGCTAACTGAAGGCTTGAATGATAGCCTGAAATAGCGATGGACGGCTGATGGAAGCTTTTTTGTCCATTCTGTGTACTACATTCAGTTTGAGGCTGCCTTGCGACCTCATTTTCATAGGGCGGTGTGGGACTCTGATACTCAATTGAAATGCAAGTTCGTTGCATGGCTTGAACTGCTTGGTCGGTGTTGGACCGCGGATAATCTTCAGAAGAGAAGCATCTACCCTCTGTGTTGGATCCACCCTGAGAACCCGGTTCACCTACTACTGAATTGTGCCTAGCTTCTCTAATCATATCTAGGACTTGGTCTCCGCTAGTTCAAGTGCCAACTTGGAGACGCTGTGGCTGCTGCTACCTCTCTCTCTCTGAACGGTGGTCTCTGAAGATTGCTGGTTGGAGCAAGGATGAGGGCAAGCGAAGGAATTCAACAATCATGCTTGTGCGGTGGGCTCTCTGGAAGGAACGGAATAAGCGAGTTTTTAACTACCTTGCCTCCCCTCCGGCGATCGTCTTCGACAAGATTATTACCCTGGCAATGTACGGGTCTAGAGATGGCCCCTCTCATGCACAAGGTTTAGCTATTAGGCCTAGAGAGCCGGACTGAAATCCTTCTTGTTTGTCTAGCTAGGTTCTGGCAAAATGCTAGGCCTATTGTCTTTTCCTTCCTTTGTTGTTGTTTTGTACTTTCAGTATTTTGTCCAGGCAATCTATGTCTTTTACTTGTCTTTCTAAAGCAATGAAGGCAATGCCATCTGCGTTCGTAAAAAGAAAGACGCGAGACGGACCATCGGAGAGAGGAGAAGTAAAATCAACGAACTGATAAGGTGGCATTTTTCACGTAATATGATATTTGGTGGAAGGGTAAAACGATAGAACATTTGATCGGATCGGAAGAAGGCTTACTGTTTTTATTATTATATATATTGTGTATAGATTTGGATAAAAATAAACCAACAGGGCCCTGGATGAGAATTAGGGCTAAGATCTTTCAACTCTTGATAGAGAGATTCCCAATGGGCTCTCTTCATATCTAGGACTTGGTCTCTGCTAGTTCAAGTGCCAACTTGGCGACGCTGTGGCTGCTGCTACCTCTCTCTCTCTCTGAACGGTGGTCTCTGAAGATTGCTGGCTAGAGCAAGGATGAGGGCAAGCGAAGGAATTCAACAATCATGCTTGTGTGGTGGGCTCTCTGGAAGGAACGGAATGAGCGAGTTTTTAACTACCTTGCCTCCCCTCAAGCTAAGATCTTTCAACTCTTGATAGAGAGATTCCCAATGGGCTCTCTTCCTTCCCAAAGGTACGTCTAAACCGAAGTTGTCAGTGGTTGCCTGGGAGCTTGGGACACGACGATATTTGGATGAGAAGACACATCTCGAACATACGAGAGAGTATCTGCTGTGAAGAGGATCCTCACCAAATCACCCAATCCTGCCAATGAATAACCATATAGTGCCATCGTCAACCTGGAACTTGGCACCTAACTTAAAGAAATCATTTGAAATCGTGTATACTGTGTGAGAATTGAGATCCTGCCACGTGATTGGAGGCAAAAATGTTGTGAGCTCCTTGATATTTGGCTAAAATCAGCCTAAACCGGAGTGTGTGGTTCTTATCATCCGAAGAAGCACCAGATCCATTTGACCACGAGGGAAATGTCTAGAACTTTGGTATGTGCGTGCTCACCACTCACCACCTGGCAACCCTGGTTACAGCTCCGGCCTGTGCACCATGTGTTAGATTTAAGTTAAGCGATCCTGGTTTTGATTTCGCGGTATGCTGCTGTATAAATAGACACATACACTCCGTCGTGAACTTCATCTCGATCGACATATACTCAGTCGTGAACGGTGTCATACGGATTGAGCACAGCCGACGGCTAGCAAAGCAAGCAACAATGGCGGCGCCGATACTGGATCAGCAGACGGTGCAGCGGGGCGAGCCGTCGCTGGTGTATCCGGCGCGTCCGACGCCAATCGAGTGCAAGCCCCTGTCGGACATCGACGACCAGGAGAGCATGCGCATCTACGGCGCCTCCATCCACCTCTTCAGAGGCGGCCACCCATCCTTGGAGAATTCGGATCCCGTCAGCGTGGTCCGGGCCGCGCTGGCGGAGCTGCTGGTGCACTACTACCCGCTGGTCGGCCGTCTGCGGGAGGAGGCCGCCCGGAAACTGGTTGTGGACTACAGTGGCCAGGGCGTCGTGTTCGTGGAGGCTGCCGCCGACATCACCGTCGACGATCTCGGCGACGTGCGGTACCCGCAAACTCTTTTGTTCATTTTCTTTGTCGAGTAGAGTATGGGAAATGTTCATCAAGGAAGAACCCGGTCAATGGCAACCGAAGCTGATATGGTCTCTGAACAAGGTAAGTAGTACTACCTACATCGCGTATCTCTTTAATTCTAGTTTCAATACCATTATCAAGGTTGATTTCATTGAATTCTATTCTCGAACAGTGGTGTCTAGAACAGCCAACCGGGACCCACTTATGTGGATACTATGTTTGCGAGTACATTTAAATGAGAACCCCTTAGAAATTCAATAATCTAAGAAACAAAGAGGTACGTAAACATTATTCACAATTTTTTTTGTCACCATCAATTGTGTGGAGTTTCATTCATAATTGTTTTTCTCCTTTTTTTAAAGGTTGCAAGGAAGCGGAACGCCCTCCTACCAAATGACCATATAAGAGCAATTGCGGAGAAGTTGGCGGGATTTCTTCTTGACGAGGTCATACCTGAAGAAGGAGAGCACTACTATCTACATATATAAGTGATTTCAATGTACTATGATCTCATGCATGTAATTGAGTACTTATTATACGGAAACGTGATCTCATGTACTACTTAATTTGTATGTGTTATATATATGCATCAACATGATCTTAGTGTAGTAATATAATTTATATATTTACCAAAACACATTTTGACATATCGACGTGATTCCGAAACCATCCGAAACATCTAAACGTCAAACCCTGAAAAATATTCTAAAAGGAAAAAAAGGTCTAAAGTTAGTCCCGGTCCGTGTTACGTACCGGGACTAAAGCCATCCAGCCCGCGGGCTCCTCCGTGGCCACATGGGAGGGACTCTAATCCCAGTTCGTAAACAACCAGGACTAGAGGGGGGTCTCTAGTCCCTATTGGCTAGTCCCGGTTGCCTAACCGGAACTAGAGGCCCTCTGAAACCGGTACTAGTGCCCCGTTTTCCACTAGTGTCACAATTAAATGCACACCTTGGCTAATTAATCAAACTACTTAATCACAGCCACGTATGCCCTATTTCCCTGGCTATTTTTTTATACATGTGTGAGTCGAGTATATAATGAATAGTCCTGCAAAAATAAGTTCTCATCGACTCAAACCTCATGGTGATGCTACTAAAAACTTGCCAAGAGCCATATAAGATGACATGGAATTGCTAACACCGCGTCAGGATTTTTTGCCACACATTTACGTCAGCTTCTCGAATTGATAGGACGATCATGCAACCTGACATGTACCGGTAATATAATGACTTGAACCGTGGCAACGTACGAAGCTGACCTGCACTTGTTGTCTTGACATGCATGCGTGGCAGACAGGTCCAACTCCAACATGACTGTTTGTAGCTTCTGGCCGTCCGTCGCTTCTTCTGGTTTGATGCATGCATGTGTGTGCATCCTCGTGGTAGGCGTGCAAAAGTTTGGTCCAGCATAGGCAGTACACGAATGGTACACTCCCTCACATGGCTTGCTCCGCTTACGGTACAAAATGAGAGACTTTACGTCTCGTTTGCATGATGTTACTTTTATCATCAATTTAACTGATAATATATAAGTTGTATGCATCAAAAATTATATCATTAGAATCGTACGAATTGAATGATAAAGTTTTGGAAGCCACAATTTTAATTTGTTAGCAACGAAATTATACCATTGTCATCCATACGCTTGATCTAGTCATCGTCGACGCGGGTAGGTAAGACATCAAACAAGACAACACGTGAAGTGGTTCGCTGTTGCGGCAAGATCGAGATACATCTTCCAAAATAAACATAGCTTGAGCGGTGGCACTGCAGCATAGAGAACCATGCGAAACCCGTGTCTGCTCACCTGCTCTGCTCCGCTACCGCACTTTGTGTCTACCTTTGTTAGGGTGGCGCCTCATTAGAACTTTGTGAAAAGATGAAGCCACACTTAGAGAAGACAAGGGATCTTAACTACGTCATCGTTGGAGGTTCTGGATATTTCACAGTCGGTTTTGCTTCACTGAACCAACTACATATTGTAGTCGGTTTTATTTCCTCGACCGACTCGGATAGCACACAATCCGAATCGATTTCAGTAGCAAATTAACCATGGTCGAAGAATTATCCCATCGCTAAAACCGACTCAGCATTCAGATGTACGAGTTCCACCGAAATCTGAAAATCATACATAGGACAGGACCACCAACACAATAATCATACACATGGGACAGCCACAGGAGAAAGGACCATCCAAATATTTAAACACGTCAATCAATATAATGTCGCCATGCATCATATAGGACAGACACATACTCCTCTATTTTGAAGTTTGATGCATGTGCGTGCATCCTCGTGGTACGCGTGCGGACAGATGAGTCATTAACGTCAGCTTCACGAATGGTAGCCACCTCTCACATCTTCTGGTTTGAAGTTTGATGCATGTGCATGCATCCTCGTGGTACGCGTGCGGACAGATGAGTCATGTCCTTCGCGCTTAATTGGTCCAGCATAGGCAGTACATGGATGGCTCACCCCATCACATGGCCTCATCCGATTATACCATTGAAATCTTTATTCGAATATGAATTGAACTGTATAATTTTAGTACATGGATGGCTCACTCCATCAACCTAACTCACGGAGCGGTTCGCCGCCGACATAGCTCCAGCGGCGGGACTGCAGAACCCAGAACCATGTCGGAGCCTGTGTCTTCTCCCATGTCTTGTTCCCTACCGCACTTCGTGTCTGCCTTTGGTACGGTGACACCTCACCGGAAAATTTGTGGAAGATCAAACCATGCTTAGAGAAGACGAGGGAGCTCGACCACGAAGGCGGCCAGAGACGCCAGATGCATGCTGGAAGATGAAATCAGCGCATGCCATAGCTTAAATATGTCACAGTTGGAGGTTGTTTGTTTATTTCACAATCGGTTTTCCTTGGTTGAACCAACTACATATTGTAGTCAGTTTTATTTCCTCGACCATCACACGATCCGAGTTGATTTCGGTAGCAAACTAACCATGGTCGTCCAAGAATTATCCCACTCCGTTTTGTCACTAAAACCTACTCGGTGTTCAGTTATATAAATTCATTTCAGAACGGCTCAATGTAACTATTATTAGCTCAATGTAACTTTTGTCAGATTGCAAAAACCAACTCATGCCTATTACTAATAGTAACTCTAATAATCTATATTTTTTTTGTGTGCGTTCCACCGATTTCAAATCATACATAGGACAGGACCGACACAACAATCATACATGGCGGGACCGCGACATGAGAAAAGGACCATCAAACATTAAACATCAAACATTTCACCAAATCACCCAATCCTGCCAACGAATAACCATATAGTGCCATCGCCAACCTGGAACTTGGCACCTAACTTAAAGAAATCATTTGAAATCGTGGATACTATGTGAGAATTGAGATCCTGCCACGTGATTGGAGGCAAAAATGTTGTGAGCTCCTTGATATTTGGCTAAAATCAGCCTAAACCGGAGTGTGTGGTTCACTACGGGAAAAACAGGCGTTGCCTAGTGGCCAAAACACTTGGCGAAGACCGTAAAACGCTCGGCACATCCTTTGCGAGTTCATTCCATCGGGGCTCTCGGCAAAGGGTGTCGGCAGAGGAGGTACCGGCAAAGAGCTCTTTGCCGAGTTCATTCCGTCGGGGCTCTCGGCAATGGCTTTGCCGTGTGTTAAAGCGGGCACTCGGTAAAGAAAACTAAACGGCCGTTACCCACACGGAGACGGCGGAGCCACGTGGCAGATGTCTTTGCCAGTGCATGTCAATACAGCCATCGGCAAAGGTTGCTTCTTTGCCAAGTGCTACGGTGAATAGCCATCGGCAAAGACCTCTCCGTGAGGCTGAGCTGCGGGCTTTGCCGAGAGTTGCACTCGGCAAAGACCTGTAATTTTGGTATTTTTTCATATTTTTTGTAATAATTCCTGCAGTTCAAACAATTCAATATATACACATATATATTGCATCCATACACATATCATCACAAATATTATCATGCATATCAAAAGTCATGCACAAAATCACAAGTGCCACACAAACAAAACGACAACACAAATATTTATATCACAACTCCTATCACCCTTCAGTCGCATTAATGAGATGATCATGACCTAAATCATCAATTACTAAAGAGATTCATGCCCTAAATACTTAAAAGAGCCAAATCGCAAGTCACTGGGTGTCATTATCGAAGAATAGTTAGCACAAGACGCACACATGGCTGTGGCACGAAGGCGTGACCCAAAGCACCATGGATTCAAAAGGAGAACCAAGAGCACGTACAATAGGGTTGTAGCCCACCCAAAACATGACAGAGCAGTAGGACGTCGCCGACGGCAGCGAGGACATCAACATCTTGTCCTAGACATCAGCAGCATCCTGCTGTGGAACTTCAGACAGATGGTGCGAGATCCCCATCGGCGACCAGCCACGAAAGCCCTTCCTGCTGGTGGTGCCAAATCAAGTAACTTTGATATCATTTTTGTAAGAACAAAAGACGGAAGGTAATTGGCATGTATACATTATTGCCTCGGGTAACAACAATTCGAGTGTGACCAAAGAAGTACCTCTGGAGTTCAAGGAGGTGTTGTTCAGGCAGGATGATGAGTCGCTAACTTTCCTGTAATGTCACCAAGACAAACAACAACCAGTATCAGGATCAGAAGTTCAGGACAAGAATAATGAAGGAATTTATGGTATGCACGACAAGGAGATGATGCAAACGGTCATGCAGGGCATAATAAGCTAGACTCTTAAAAATATGGATAATACTATGGGAACTACTAAGAAATATTATATCACAGTAACACTCATAATCATCCATTAGCTCGGGATTATAGGACGAGGCTACTGTCTAGCATATCTGGGTAGTAGAAATACTATCAAACATCGGAGAAAAAAGGTTGTAAGATTCAACTCAAACCAATCTGAACTCGGGTTCATGAATCTAGCATATCGGGGTACAGGGTACGACACTAAATCTAGAACACCTCTTGAATCCACAAAGGCAGGTCTCAGGATCTAGTACTAATCAGTAAAAGCTGCGCAAGACCTGTTGGGACTAGGGATAGAGAGAAGAGGTGATGTCTCACCGGCTGCGCGGCCTTGTTCCCGGCGACGACATCGGAGGAGACCGCGAGGATGGAGCCAAGGTGCTGCGGCAGAGGAGGATGCAGGGAAGGAGGGTGTCCTATCGCCACCGGATCTCGTGGCCACCAGCGCCAGGAACCTGGTGGATAGCGACCTTGAGCTGCGCACCGAGAAGAAGATGATTTAACCCACAAGAAAATATTAAGTGAAATTCTTTTTTTTCAAGAGACTGATCATGCTTGTTACTTGCTGGAGTAGCAATCGTGAAAGTGATGTGCGTTTAACAATACAGTACTAGACACAGATGCAAGTCTTGGCTAGTAATCAGAAAATCGTACTACAGCTCCTAGAATACAATTAAAACATTTTTACACTGTTACATAGTCCAATGGCACAAGAATAACAAGCATTGCGTTCATGATTTATAGCATCTGCTATCAGGGGGATTGGAGAACATCAGCAGATAAGAATCAAAATACGTGCAAACTAGAACTAATTTGATACTACGAGATACTGCAACCAAACGTGGAAAGTAGATGCATTTCTGCTCCCAAAACAAATCAAGATCAATCTGGGTGTACATATACAAACCCCTACAGCAGATACGAGGAATTGGGTCTCACCTGCGCCAGTAGCACCTGTGACAGTCAATCGGGGAGCCATGTGGAGCCAACGACGACGAACAGCGCGTGGTGGACGACGGTCTGCGCAGCCCTCTGTGGCTCGCGTCGGCGCCGTAGCGTCCTTCTGTCCGGCGCCCCTTCGCCGGCCGTAGCTGGAGCCATCCGCGGCGCCTGGAGCGTTGCCGCCCGGTTCAGAGCCAAGGACGCCGGCGACGGTGTGAGCCCCAGGCAGGCCACATGGGCTCCACTGCGCATCACCCCACCGCTGCCACCATGGATTCGACAGATCGAAGCTTCTCCCCTGCTCCTTCTGTCAAGCCGGAGCCTGGATCTAGGGTTTGTGGTGGCTGGGATCGAGCGGCGAGGTGTGCGGATGGGGGCGCCGTTTCTGGGGGAGAGAGCGGCGAGGTGTGCGGAAGGCGAGAGAGAGGGAGGCGGCGGTGCGTGAGTTCTCGGGAAGGAATGGGAGGAGATGAGGGTGCCCCGCGCTGCTAGGGTTTGGAAGGAGGGGTGAGTGAGAGACATTGGATTTGGATCGGTAGGCTGTGGACGGTTCGAATAGGGTACAGAGGGGTGATCCGTGGGAAGAGCGGTTCTGCCTTCTGATTAGTTCCGGACACCATTTAAAATGGTCTCTAAGTGCAAAAACAGGGTGTTTGTGAAACAACTACCAAAATATTTTACAAAATGGCACTACTAAAATTTTCCTAGCAACTGGTACACATAAGAGGACTCCATGTCGAAGAATTTTATTTTTTGATATTTTCTTCATTTTCTTTGATTTTTTCAAAAACAAGTCAAAATGGAGAGCATGGCTATTCGTTGAAAGAGGTCGAATTTTTCAAAACTATCAATGTTTCTGTGAAATAATCACTACTTGTGTATCTTACAATGATTTTTCTAAAATTTTCAGAGCAAACTATCACACACCTATAGTTCAAATTGTAATTACTTTCGGAAAATCGACATAAAGTCATTTAAATGTGCGAAATAGGTAGAAAGCGAGAAAATTCTCATATTTGTGTATTATCGATCACATATGGACCACTTTGTGTGAAAATTGGATATGTGCCATTTTGCACCATATTTTTTGTACTTACTTCACAAAAAAGTCATTTTTGGCACTTAAAAAATGAAAAACGATATTATAAAAATAATTTGAGAAAACTCTGTTCGGTAACATTGTTTCCCATAGAAGATACACCTATGTGCCAAATATGGGTGCATTATAAAAACTATGCCACGAGAATGGTCACATCTTGATCATTTGGATTGAAACATTACATGTTTATAGATGATAGAGTTTTTTGTGAAGGATTGTTTTGAATAGTTTGTCAGAACTCAAGTTTATTATTTTTCCTAGCAACTAGTACACATCAGAGGACTACATGCCAAAGGATTTCTTTTTCTGATATTTTCTTCATTTTCTTTGAGTTTTTTCAAAAACAAGTCAAAATGGAGAGCATGGCTATTCGTTGAAAGAGGTCGAATTTTTCAAAACTATCAACGTTTCTGTGAAATAATCACTACCTGTGTATCTTACAATGATTTTTCTAAAATTTTCAGAGCAAACTATCACACACCTATAGTTCAAATTGTAATTACTTTCAGAAAATCGACATAAAGTCATTTAAATGTGCGAAATTAGGTAGAAAGAGAAAAATTCCTCATATTTGTGTATTATCCATCACATATGGACCACTTTGTGTGAAAATTGGACGGGTGCCATTTTGCACCATATTTTTGTACTTACTTCACAAAAGAGTCATTTTTGGCACTTAAAAATGAAAAATGATATTTATAAAAATAATTTGAGAAAACTCTGTTCGGTAACATTGTTTCCCATATGAAGATACACCTATGTGCCAAATATGGGTGCATTATCAAAAACTATGCACGAGAATGGTCACATCTTGATCATTTGGATTGAAACATATACATGTTTATAGATGATAGAGATTTTTGTGAAGGATTGTTTTGAATAGTTTGTCAGAACTCAAGTTTATTATTTTTCCTAGCAACTAGTACACATCAGAGGACTGCATGCCATAGGATTTATTTTTTGATATTTTCTTAATTTTTTTGAGTTTTTTAAAAAACAAGTCAAAATGGAGAGCATGGCTATTCGTTGAAAGAGGTCGAATTTTTCAAAACTATCAACGTTTCTGTGATATAATCACTACTTGTGTATCTTAAAATATTTTTCTAAAATTTTCAGAGCAAACTATCACACACTTGTAGATCAAATGTAATTACTTTCAGAAAATCGGCATAAAGTCATTTAAATGTGCGAAATTAGGTAGAAAGCGAGAAAATTCCTTATATTTGTGTATTATCCATCACATACGGACCACTTTGTGTGAAAATTGGATGGGTGTCATTTTGCACATATTTTTTGTACTTACTTCACAAAAAGTCATTTTTGGCACTTAAAAAATGAAAAATGATATTTATAAAAATAATTTGAGAAAACTCTGTTCGGTAGTATTGTTTCCCATACGAAGATACACCTATGTGCCAAATATGGATTCATTATCAAAAACTATACCACGAGAATGGTACATCTTGATCATTTGGATTGAAACATACACATGTTTATAAATGATAGAGCTTTTTGTGAAGGATTGTTTTGAATAGTTTGTTAGAACTCAAGTTTATTATTTTTCCTAGCAACTAGTACACATCAGAGGACTCCATGCCAAATGATTTTTTTTTGATATTTTCTTCATTTTCTTTGAGTTTTTTTAAAACAAGTAAAATGGAGAGCGTAGCTATTCGTTGAAAGAGGTCGAATTTTTCAAAACTATCAACGTTTCTGTGAAATAATCACTACTTGTGTATATTACAATGATTTTTCTAAAATTTTCCGAGCAAACTATCACACACCTATAGTTCGCTTATAATTACTTTCGGAAAATCGACATAAAGTCATTTAAATTGGGGAATTAGGTAGAAAGCGATAAAATTCCTCATATTTGTGTATTATCCATCAAATATGGACCACTGTGTGAAAATTGGATGGGTGCCATTTTGCACCATATTTTTTGTACTTCACAAAAAAGTCATTTTTGACACTTAAAAAATGAAAAATGATATTTATAAAAACAATTTGAGAAAACTCTGTTCAGTAACATTGTTTCCCATACCAAGCTACACCTATGTGACAAATATGGTCACATTATCATAAAATATCCCACGGGAATGGTCACATTATCATAAACCATGCCACGAGAATGCCACGGAAAAGTCAAAATGGATAGCATGACTATTCGTTGATTGAACGAGGTCAAACTCGGGAGTTAGTTATTGGAATTTTACACCTTCTATCACAACTATATATATATATATTAGGAAACCCCACGTGATTCGGATGGTTTCCGATAGCACCTCGCCCCGATAGCAGCCATACCATCATCTATGGGTCCTGCGTCGTCTACCCCTTTGACCGGTGACGAAAGAGAGTTGACCGATGGACTTTTCTCTTACTTTGTGTTAGGGTGGTCATAGGAACATGGAAAACCAAAATCGAGCCCAACTATTAACAAGTTACCTTTCGATTGCATCGACATGGGAGTTTCACTCTCTAGTTGCAGAACCTTTCTGCGGAGGTGGTGTCGTCTGTGAACAGAGGTCAAATTCGGGAGTTAGTTATTTGAATTTTACACCTTCCATCACAACTATATACATATATTAGGACATCCCGCATGATTCGGATGGTTTCTGATAGCTCCTCGTCCCGACAACAAACCATACCATCATCTGTGGGTCCTGCGTCGTCTACCACTTTGACCGGGGATGAAAGAGTTGACCGATGGACTTTCCTCTTAGTTTCTGTTAGGGTCAGTCATAGGAACATGGAAATCAAAACCGAGCCCAACTATTAATTAGATAATATCCGATGGCAGCGACGTGGGAGTTTAACACACGTGACAAAAGTGAAAAAAAGAGAAAAAAAACTTTGCCAAGTGTTGCTCTTTGCCGAGCGCCCTGGCGGAATACACTCGGCAAAGATTTCAAATTGGCGGGAAAAAACGAAATTTGAAGAAAATAGAGGTGGGAAAATTGTAATATTAGCGGGAATGTTTGGTGCGAAAAGGTGTAAAATCTTGCCGAGCGCGTTTTCTAAAGGCACTTGGCAAAGAGGGTAACCTTCACGACTCCGTCCATGCCTTTAGGGAAGGCCACTTTTCTAATTTCTTTGCCGGGCGCATTGCTTTGCCGAGTGGTTTTTTATTTCTTTGCCGAGTGCTTTACTTTGCCGTTGGTTTTGTGTTTTTTTCCGAGCGCTTTTCTTTGCCAAGTGTTTTTGCGCGTACATTTGTATGACACTCGGCAAAGGACGGCTTTGCCGAGCGCCCGCACTTAAGCTCTCGGCAAAGACGGAGACACTTGGCAAAGTTCATTTTTCCCGTAGTGGTTCTTATCATCTGAAGAGGCCATCAAACATTAAACATTAGACATTTCACCAAATCACCCAATCCTGCCAATGAATAACCATATAGTGCCATCGCCAACCTGGAACTTGGCACCTAACTTAAAGAAATCATTTGAAATCGTCGATACTATGTGAGAATTGAGATCCTGCCACGTGATTGGAGGCNAAAAATGTTGTGAGCTCCTTGATATTTGGCTAAAATCAGCCTAAACCGGAGTGTGTGGTTCTTATCATCTGAAGAGGCACCAGATCCATTTGACCACGAGGGAAATGTCTAGAACTTTGGTATGTGCGTGCTCACCACTCACCACCAGGCAACCCTGGTTACAGCTCCGGGCAGTGCACCATGTGTTAGATTTAAGTTAAGCGATCCTGGTTTTGATTTCGCTGTATGCTGCTGTATAAATAGACACATACACTCCGTCGTGAACTTCATCTCGATCGACATATACTCAGTCGTGCACGGTGTCATATTGGGATTGAGCACAGCCGACGGCTAGCTAAGCAAGCAACAATGGCGGCGCCGATACTGGATCAGCTGACGGTGCAGCGGGGCGAGCCGTCGCTGGTGTATCCGGCGCGTCCGACGCCGATCGAGCGCAAGCCCCTGTCGGACATCGACGACCAGGAGAGCATGCGCATCTACGGCGCCTCCATCCACCTCTTCCGAGGCGGCCACCCATCCTTGGAGAATTCGGATCCCGTCAGCGTGGTCCGGGCCGCGCTGGCGGAGCTGCTGGTGCACTACTACCCGCTGGCCGGCCGTCTGCGGGAGGAGGCCGGCCGGAAACTGGTTGTGGACTGCGGTGGCCAGGGTGTCGTGTTCGTGGAGGCTGCCGCCGACATCACCGTCGACGATCTCGGCGACGTGCGGTACCCGCCGTTCCCGCGCTCCGACGAGTTCCCTTGCCGACGGTCTCGTGTACCTGCCGTCGGGGCTACCGGTTATCGTCGACAAGCCTCTCCTATACGTCCAGGTGCAAACTAATTCAGCACGTAAATGGAATATATATGTGTAGTGCATGTTTTGTAACGACGAAGAACATGAAATGTATCGTATACTAGGTAACACGGCTCAGGTGCGGAGGATTCGTCGTGGGTCAACGGACTTGCCACTGCATCAGCGACGCCCCCGGCGTAATGCAAATGTTGAAGGCTCTAGGAGAGCTGGCGTGCGGCGCAGCCTCGCCGTCGGTGCCGCCGGTCTGGGCCAGGGAGATGTTCAACGCACGGCAGCCACCGAGCCCCACCTTCCCGCACATCGAGTACCAGGAGCCCACCGGCGACGACGTGATCGCCACCACCCCGCGCCAGGACATGGTGCGGGTCGCCCTCTCGTTCGGCCCTGAGGCCATCGCCGGACTGCGGAGCCAGGTCCCGGCTGCTGGGTGCTCCCGGTTCGATCTCATCGCAGCCTGCATCTGGCGGAGCCGGACGGCGGCGCTAGGCTACGGCAGCGGAGAGGAGGTGCGGCTATCCATCGTGGTGAACGCCCGAGGCCGCCGCCCTGGCGCGTTCGGCGCCCAGCTCCCAGACGGCTTCTACGGTAACGCGTTCGGCTACGCGGCGGCGTCTTGCACCCCCGGGAAGCTCTGCACCGGTGGCATGTCCTACGCCGTGGAGCTCATCCGGGAGGCCAAGGCGAGGATGACGTACGAGTACATGCAGTCGGTGGCGGACAAGATGGTGGTGGAGGGCCGTCCGGTGTTCGCGTATAACCGGACGCTCATGGTTTCCGACCTCGGCCTCGCCAGCTTCGACGACATTGATTTCGGATGGGGGAAGGCCGTATATATTAGACGTAAGTGTTGTAACCCTAGTCGGTTGTGTATCAAACCGACTAGGACTCCTCTCCCGTATCCAATTGTAATTGCTTGAGCCACAATGCTCCCCAATATAAATAAAGACCACGCGGCTCGGTATTGTTTACCGAGTAGAAACGCTTCAAACAAGTTTTACATGGTATCAGACTAGCTCTTCCGATACATCCATCTACTACCGGCCGAAACCCTAACCCATCATCGCCGCCGCCGCCATGGCAGCATCCTCGAGCCCCTCCCTCGACAAGCCGTCGGAGAAGCTCACGCGGGACAACTACCCGCTCTGGAAGGCGCAAGTGCTGCCGTCCCTCCGAGGGGCGCAGCTTGATGGATTCCTCGACGGCACGGAGGTGAAACCCTCCAAAACGCTGCCGTCCGAAAAACAGGACTCATCGTCCCCAAAGATCAATCCAGAGTACACTGCCTGGTTTGTCCGGGATCAACAGGTGCTCAGTTATCTCCTTAACTCCCTCTCCAAAGAGATCCTCGCCCATGTTGTTCGTCATCAGCATGCTGCTGCGCTTTGGAAGGCGTTGGAGACCATGTTTGCTTCGCAGAGTCGCTCCAAGGTCACGAACCTACGAGTTGCGATTGCTAACACCAAGAAACTTAGTACGACGACATCGGCATACTTTGCCAAGATGACCAGTATTGTTGATGAACTAGCAGCTGCTGGTAAGCCGATAGAAGACGAGGAGCTCGTGTCCTTTGTCATGGCCGGTCTCGGCTCTCAGTACAATGGACTTGTTGGTGCTATTGGGCTCCTCAACAATGACACTCCAATCTCGCTTGATGATCTATACTCGCAAGTACTCGCTCAAGATCAGCGTGAGGAGCTCCAAGGAGAATCACCTGCTGGTGGTTTCGACTCCTCTGCCAATGCTGCAATGAAATCTCGTGGTGGTGGTGGCTATCGTCGTGGCGGCCGTGGTCCTCCACGTGGTGGCTACAACAACAATTTTCACCAACGTGATGATCAGACGCGCCCTAACAATAGAGGTGGGCGTGCCTCCAATCCTGGTGGGGGACGTGGCCGTGGTCGTGGCCGTCGCCGCACCTCTCCTTGGGTTGATGCCACCTGCCAGATCTGCAATGTTGAAGGTCACCTTGCCAAAGACTGTTGGTGGCGTTTTCAGAACCATGACGATGATGATACATACGGGGACAAGGAGATCAATGCTGCTTATGGTGTGGATACCAACTGGTACCAGGATACCGGGGCTACACACCACATTACTAGTGATGTCAACAAGCTTTCCATCCGTGACAAGTATCAAGGACAAGACAAGGTGAACACTGCCAACGGTCAAGGTATGCAAATCTGTCATGTTGGTCATTCAGTTGTTCGCACTTCTGCTCAAAATCTTCATCTCAACAATATTCTTCATGTTCCCACTGCATCCAAAAATCTCTTATCAGTTCATCGATTCACCCTTGATAATAGCATATTCATTGAGTTTCATCCTTACTTCTTTTTGATTAAGGATCAGGCTACGAGGAAAATAATTCATAGAGGACGCTGTGTTGGAGGGCTCTACCCACTCATATCATCCCTGGTGTCATCTTCACCGAAGCATGCTTTTGTCGCCACGAAGCCCTCCCATGCTAAGTGGCATAGTCGTCTAGGGCATCCCTCCTTTGCTATTGTTAGAAGAATTGTTAGCAAAAATAAACTTCCCTTTGTTAGAACTAAAAGTCTTGAGTCTATTTGTGATTCGTGTCAGCGAGCTAAGAGTCATCAGTTGCCCTACCCCGTGTCGACCAGTGTATCAACAGTTCCCCTCCAATTAGTCTTTTCTGATGTCTGGGGTCCTGCTCCTACCTCTGTTGGTCGGCATGACTATTATGTAAGTTTCATTGATGATTTTAGTAAATTTACCTGGATTTATCTTCTCAAAAAGAAATCGGATGTGCTTGCTGCTTTTATCAATTTTCAAAAACTTATTGAACGGAAGCTTGATCGCAAAATTCTCACCGTTCAGTCTGATTGGGGAGGTGAATATATCAAGCTCAACTCTCACCTTCAAACACAAGGGATAGCTCACCATGTTTCCTGTCCTCATGCTCATCAGCAAAACGGAGCTGCTGAACGTAAGCATAGACATATTGTTGAAGTCGGTCTTGCTCTTCTTGCCAATGCCTCTATGCCTCTTAAATTCTGGGATGAAGCTTTTCTCACAGCCACATACTTAATAAACATGCTTCCAAGCAAAGTTATTAACTATGATACTCCTGTTCATCGACTTCTTGGCACATCTCCAGATTATAAGTCTCTTCGAGTTTTTGGATGTGCCTGTTGGCCAAATCTTCGCCCATACAACAAACGCAAATTAGCCTTTCGTTCCACACGATGTGTGTTTTTAGGATATAGTCCTATGCATAAGGGAGTCAAGTGCCTTGAAGTGTCCACTGGTCGAGTCTATATCTCTCGTGATGTTGTCTTTGATGAGTCTATTTTTCCTTTTGCTCAGCTTAATCCTAATGCCGGTGCGTTACTTCGTCAAGAAATTCTTCTTCTTGATTCCTCTTTATACTCTCCTGAGCATGGAGTCGAACATACTAATGATTCTTCATTGACTAATTTGCCTGCAAGACATGTTGTTCCGCTGCTGCAGGAAACAGGACAAAATCTGGAGCAAAACGATGAAAATTTGGATCAAAACGGTGAACTCAGCCATACACATGAAATAACAGAAAATGAGGAATCTGACGCTGATTCTCTGACGCCATCCTCCTTGGATCACGCGCCAGATTCCCCCTTGGATCATGCGTCCGCGCGCACTCCCTCGTCCGCCGTACGACGCAGCTCCGCGCCAACGACTCCGCGCCATCTGGCTTCGGCAGGCAGGTCGAGCCCCCGTGCTCCCTCCCCGCCAGGATCTTCTGCGTCCACTTCTCCAGCCACAGCGGGTCACAGCTCCGCCACCGGATCCGCTACGCCACCAGACAGCAATCAGGTAGGATCTCCGGTGGATTCTGTGCCGTCCGGATCTCCTACACCACAACCTCCTGCAGCTGCTCCTGTTGCTCCGCCAGTCACACGTGCATCACGTGGAATCGTGCAACCAAAACAATACACCGACGGCACTGTTCGATGGTGTCTCTCCTCGTCAACTGAAGAGCCCATTAATCTCAAGGATGCTCTTGCAAGCGAACAATGGAAGCATGCCATGGATGAGGAACACATGGCTCTCCTCAAAAATAAAACTTGGCATCTTGTTCCTCCACAACATGGAACAAATGTCATTGATTGCCGTTGGGTTTACAGAATCAAGCGAAAGGCTGATGGCTCCATTGATCGCTACAAAGCAAGGCTGGTTGCCAAAGGATTCAAACAACGTTACGGTATTGATTATGAGGACACTTTTAGTCCAGTTGTTAAAATAGCTACTATTCGACTTGTTCTGTCTGTTGCTGTTTCCAGAGGCTGGAGTCTACGACAATTGGATGTGAAGAACGCGTTCTTACATGGTGTTCTGGAAGAGGAGGTCTATATGCGTCAACCGCCTGGGTATGTCGACAGACACAAGCCAAATTACATATGCAAATTGGACAAAGCTTTATATGGGTTAAAGCAAGCACCTCGAGCTTGGTATTCTCGTCTGAGTGCTCAGCTAACACGACTTGGATTTGTTGCTTCCAAATCGGACACATCACTATTTATCTATCATCGGTCACCGGTTACTATATATATGCTCATTTATGTCGATGACATTATTGTTGCCAGTTCCTCCAAGGATGCCACAGATACTTTGCTTACACTATTACACACTCAATTTGCATTAAAGGATCTTGGAGATCTCAAGTTCTTTTTAGGGATTGAGGTACATACTGTTCAACATGGTCTTGTTCTCAATCAGGAAAAATATGCTCGTGACATTTTAGCCAGAGTCAACATGACACATTCCAAAGCTGCACCTACTCCATTGTCTTCTTCTGAGAAAATCACAGCCCATGAGGGAGACTTGTTGGGACCTGAAGACAGTACTAGTTATCGCAGCATGGTTGGTGCACTTCAATATTTGACTCTCACGAGACCTGATATATCATATGCAGTCAATAAGGTATGTCAATATCTTCATGCACCGACTACATTGCATTGGACAGCCGCCAAACGTATCCTCCACTATATCAATGGTACTTTAAGTGTCGGTTTGACATTTAGCAAATCCCCTTCTACCTTGATTAGCGCCTTTTCAGATGCTGACTAGGCAGGATGTCTTGATGATAGACGGTCCACTGGTGGTTTTGCTATTTTCTTTGGACCAAATCTTGTCTCGTGGAGTGCAAAGAAACAAGCAACTGTCTCTCGTTCTAGCACTGAAGCAGAATACAAGTCTCTCGCCAATGCTACTGCAGAAATAATTTGGCTTCAGTCGTTGCTACAAGAGCTCAATGTCTCTTCATCGAAACCTCCGTGTCTTTGGTGTGATAACCTGGGAGCTACATATCTTTCTGCAAATCCGATATTTCATGCACGAGCTAAGCATATTGAGATAGATTTTCATTTTGTACGGGAAAGAGTTTTCAACAAGAAACTGGATATTCGGTTCATCTCTTCCAAAGATCAAATAGCAGATGGATTCACAAAGCCACTTCCAATTCGTGCCTTTGAAGAATTCAAGCGTAATCTCAACTTGGCCAAGTTGTGATTAAGGGAGGGTATTAGACGTAAGTGTTGTAACCCTAGTCGGTTGTGTTATCAAACCGACTAGGACTCCTCTCCCGTATCCAATTGTAATTGCTTGAGCCGCAATGCTCCCCAATATAAATAAAGACCACGCGGCTCGGTATTGTTTACCGAGTAGAAACGCTTCAAACAAGTTTTACAGTATACAGCGGCCCTGCCAAGGCAGGTGGTGGCATTCTTCTCGGTGTCAACACCTACTTTCTGCGACTCAAGGGCGATAAGGGGGGCGTGGAGGAGACGCTCGTGCCCATCTACCTGCCTAGAGACTGCACACGGAGGTTTCAGATGGAGGTTGACGCCCTGCTTGTCAATGGAAATAAAAACAGCAAACAATAGTGCTTCAATATTATTTGCTAAATTTTCAAGTGTAATTTTCGTGTTGGACTTCAATAAAAGTTTTTTGCCGAAACTGACTGAGAAAGCCCGAGCTCTAGATTAATTGGTAACTGCACACATTTATATATTATTTATTATTCAAAAGTGGATACCGAACAAGTCGACCCGGACCGGTGCGGGAGTCCGGGCCTATTGAGGAGGCTCAGGGTTCCTTCCGGAGGTGGTGATGGAGCCCACGCGCCCGGCGTTCGGGTACCCGAGATCCACGGCGCCGACACTTCTCCACTCATCATCCTTCTCAACGGGTCGGCTTCCATCCCCAATGGACACAGTTTTGTAGGATCCCTCTTTCTGGTGATAAGTTGTATTATTCATTCATCCATACATTTGTGCATGTGGCATATCTAGCCGGAGACATATCTGTAACCGAGTTAGTCTTGCACTGACGTGATCAACGCATCTTCCACGGGAAAATAGTCTCTTTTGTTGGCATCCATTGTATTGACCCCTGTAGGAACCCATAATATGTCTAGCTCCTATTTGACTAGCTACAGATACAAGAATATATCGTTTCCTAGTTCAGTCGGCCCTTGGTATAATCATGTGTATGTACTTAATGTTCATGCATAACTGGGAGGAGGTTGTACGTCCATACAAACATGGGCCAGATGCTATGTGTGATGCTCTTGTTGCCAAACGGATTTATCCCATCTATACTCACACCCAAATTGAGGTTCATTGGTTTTATCGTGAATGCCGAGTGTTTAATGTCGAGTGCTATCCACTGGCTACCATATACCATCTGTAGGGTTTCTCAACACGACACAATTCACAGTTGCATGGACTTATTCCACCTCTACTCATACCCAAACCGAGGTTCATTGGTTATGTCGTGAATGTCGAGTCTTCAGTGTTGAATGCTTTCCACTAGCTACCATCTGTAGGGTTTCTTAACACAACATGATTCATAGTTGCATGTGTCCTATCGGTGTGCCAACGCATGAGCTTTTCAACCTTTGTCTCTGTGAAGCACCATAAAACCTTTTGAGGAGTTTTCTTTCCTTGCTTGTATCGTGGTTCCTCGCAAACTAGACACTATTTTACCACTTCGATGTGCAATCATTAATGCACATGAAGTATCTTATGTGCAAAAAATCAAGTGGGCACATGATCTTCTCGACCTCATCAATATTTCAATTTTTCATCGAGATTTGCTTCATTTTCATTTTTTCTTTGATGTCAAGAAGTTTGAGCGAGACATTCAAGCGGTTGCTCTCCGGACCACAACAAGCATACAATGGAGTTTTTGAGTCCAACTCAAGTTGCGCCAGCTTGACTTCCTGTAAAAAAGTAGCTCTTCCATTACTCCACTTCTTCTAAAGTTGCTCAAGAAGATGAAGATTTCGCACTATTTCAGCCATCAACAACAGGCAATGTGTGTTACTGTCTTCTTGATCATGTACGACCTCCTTTTATGCCCGGCCTCTTCTTCATATTTCGCCTCTTCTTCATGTCTGGGCACCTCTTTGTTTCCCTACTTCCGAGTTCTTCATTATTCTTAGTTGCTCCTTCATCTACACCCCTGGTGCATAACCATCTATGAAACCCCATCGAAGCAAGTGCACCTTCACAGTACGAGTAAAGGGGTTGATCAAAACCATGTTTTTTGCAACAACAACACGAACATAATATCTACGAGCTTTAGAGCTCATTTGGAGCAGATTTTCTCAAAAGTGCTTGAATTTCACCAAACGCTGAGAAAGTTTGCAACATCAATTAGCAAGAGAAAGCTTGTGGCAAGTAAGTATGCTTGTGATGTATATATCAAGATGCTTGTGATGTGTCAAGATGGTTGTGACGCGTCAAGATGGAGGGGTGTGGAGCCTCCTTGGCACTCATACAAGCACGTCCGCACTCACCCTATTCTCCGTGTGCTACTCCCGTGAGGGAATAGCCCTTTACACTATAAGGTCGATTTGAAGGCGTTGACCAAACCTTTACACCAAGGTCAGGGCTCTCCACAATGAGTTGGATACTACCAACAAGTCCCGGAGCTTCTTACAACACAAGGAAGCTGCAAAACCCGCACTTGCTCCTAGGATTCCAAGAATCCCAAGAGACTACAAGATCCACAAAGGATTAGTGGTGGGAATCGAATTTCCTTCGTTGCAAGGGTAGATCTAGGTCTCCTCTATCACTCCTCAAAAGGTCAAGGTGTTTGAGGTTAAGGAGTGGGAGATCTAGGAGTTTGAACCTTGGCTAATTAATGGAGGAGAGAGAAATCGGAGCCTTAAAAGAAATGGGTATAGCCTCCCTCCAATCCAGCCGTTGGAGGCTGAAACCCGCATGTCCGGTAGTACCTTCCCTCCTCGCAGTACTTCCAGACAACATCGTGAGCAGGTCTTCATTCATCGTCAACGGTCTTCTTGTCCTGGAGTCTTGGTACTTCCGCCAGACACCCGTAGTACCGGCAAAGCCAGTACTTCCGGCTCCAACTGCCGGCGCACTTTCGGGGAAAACAGAGAGGTTCCAGTACAGAAATCTGGACCCGGAAGTAGGCCCGGTACTTCCAGACCGTATTGCATAGATTTTCTTCCTTTAGCTAGCCCTGGTCCATGCAGCACGGTACTTCCGCTGGGAGCCCGGTACTACCGGCCCTACTTCAGGACCACTTCCGAGAAAATAACACGGGGTATCTAGTACCCAAGTCTTGTTCCCCGGAAGTAGGCCGGTAGTAGACACGGTACTACCGGGTAACATGAACTACCGACGATAAGCCCGGTAGTTCCCACTGAATCCTGTTCTGCACAACATAGGCTGGGCTGAGAGGTGTTTCTTCGTGAAAATCCTTATTGGTTGTGTTACACGTCTTCCTATAAGTTCTAAACACACAACATTAGATTACTGGTTGCGTTGTCATCAACATAAAAATCACTTGGGGATAGAGCATGTCCTTTCACCTCGAAAGAGCAAAGTCGGGCAAAAGTGAACAAAGCTAAGGCAGTGAGGCTAAAACATGGAGAACTAAGCGAAATGGGACTAAATAAATGACAATATTATATTTTGGGTCTGACATATTAGAAGCATATCTATTTGGTCTGCACGTTACTGGTAGATCATTATTAACAGCATGCGTAAATGTGGGATCGCACAATACCAATGACATGTCACTACGCAAGAACACCACTAATAATGGAGCGTCACTCCTCTGCTACCACTTGAAGCGGCAGCATAGCCTTCATCAAACTTCAGCTTCCACCATGACGGCACGGACTTGCATGACATGTGAGGTGGCTAGGAGAAATGAGATAAAAAAAACATTGAGAGGATGGTGTGGAGTTGACCGGCCCTCCCACGCGGATGGATGCGTGGCTCCAACATGTCTTTGTCCATCCATTGGTGCATAGCGGCGGCATCGAGATCTGCAAGATGTGGAGAATCAACTGCAGTTTATAAGCGTATCAGTGTTAGTGTCTGATGCAGATCCACGGACTGCAGAGTCAACTGCAATTTGTTGCATAGTTTCACATGCATGCAATCGCTAGCGTATCACAAATTATGTCCAATCTAATCTTATATTCCCGGGTCTGACATATTAGTATTGTGTCTATTTGGTCTACACGTTACTTGTAGATTATTACTGATGGCGTGCGTAAATGTGGGATGGCACAATACCAATGGCATGTCACTATGCGAGAACATCACTAATACTGGAGCGTCGCTCCTGCGCTACCACTTGCAGCAGCAGCATAGCCTCCACCTTGTGCGCCATGAAACTTCAGCTTCCACCATGAAGGCACAGACTTGCACGACATGTTAGCTACTCCCTCCGTTCCAAATTAGTTGTCTTCTATTTGACAAAAAGTGGATGTATCTAGACATGTTACAAGTATAGATACATCTACTTTTTGGCAAATGGAAGACAACTAATTTAGAACGGAGGGAGTAGAAGATAGGAGAGAAACAATACAAACAGTGAGAGGATGGCGTGGAGTTGACCGGGCCTCCCATGCGTGTGGACGCGTAGCGTAGCTCTAGCATGTTTTTGTGCATTCATTGGTGCATAGCAGAGGGATCGAGATACGCAACCTGTGGAGAATCAACCGTAATTTATAAGCATATCATTGTTAGTGTCTGATGCAGATCCACGGACTATAGAGTCAACTACAATTTGTTGCATAGTCTCACATGAACGCAATCGCAAGCGTATCAAAAATTATGTCCAATCTAGTCTTATATTTCCGGGTCTGACATATTAGTAGCTGTCTATTTGGCCTGCATGTTACTTGTAGATCATTATTGATGGCATGCGTAAATGTGGGATGGCACAATACCAATGACATGTCACTATGCGAGAACACGGCTAATACTGGAGCGTCGCTCCTTCTCTACCACTTGCATCAAATTTGAAAACGTTTGTATGTCCAACAACCGCAAGTAGAAGGACAACGCGTCTCTCCTAGCTAGCTAGTCATTGTGCATTGGCTTCGGGGTCTACTGCTAGGTCCAACCGCACATACTCCAACACCATCCGTCTCCGGGTGCATCAGGGTTGCGGCGCGACAACGACAACCGTGATTTGCATTTACATCAAAACGTGAAAAATCTGCTACAAGGATTCCAGTGTTTTGCACCTCAAAAAGAAGAATTACATCATACAATGAATTTTGCTACAACCATGATGTCGATTTGCATCAAGGAAAAAAAACGGTTACAAACCTACTAAAGATTTGCCACCATCATAAGAAGAAATTTGGTACCAACGTTATGTCGATTTGCATCAAAGGGGAAAAAATTCAAAGGGGAAAAAAAATCTGTCACCAACATATGAAGAACTAAAAATTATCATACGAAGAAGATTTCTCCTAAATGCGTTCTCTGAATTTGCATCAAAGGGATAATATTTTGGATGACCAACCGCTCATGTAGTATGGTTTTGCAGTGTGTTTTGTCGCTCCTTGTGAGTTCTTTCTATCCGTTGGTGTGTGGTTTTCTATAATGGAATATAAATGAGAAGTATCTTTTATTCTTCTGCACTTTATATTTTATTATGGCAATCTCTCTCATCTGCTGGTCTTGTGGTAAGTAATGATTGGACATTGGGTGTATGAGTAGAAGTTTATTCAGTATTGGCAAGCATGATTTTATTTATCTTGCAATAATTACCTTGATGCTTGAGTAGAGAAGAGGAATTTGATTGCAAATATACTATCCTTTATATCTTACATGCTTGTGAACCCTCTAGATTGCATACTTTTGTATTAGATTATTTCTGACAGTGATAATAAGCTTTATGTTGCATGTTTGGCATATTGTTCTAGATAACATATTTGGTTTACATCTCTTAATACTGTATGTTTGCTTCAAATACCTTATTCGCTAAGCCTAAAAATTCGTACTGAGTGTAGTGTTCACTCGTGCATCCAAATCCCAAAGCCAAACTATCTCGCCAGCTGCGTCCACCATATCTACCTATGCATGCTATTTCTTGCCGTTCCAAGTAAATTTGTCATGTGCTATATTTAAAATTCAAAATAGTTCTTTTTGTGTCTCTGTTTTTAAACTCATGAGGGAGCAGTAGAGAGCTAGATATAACATGTGACAAGCAAGGTCATCTCCCCCCTTTCACCCGGTGTCGATGGATTACGTCTTCACTTGAATCAATCCGAGAGCAGCTTAAGCAAAATATAAATATAACTCACCATTCCCCTCCGCGCAATAAAAATCTGAGAAATCAGCTCTAAACATTGGACAGTGGTGAAACCAAAGAGAAAGAGGAGCGTACGCACTCCTCTAAAAACCAGCTGCTCTCACAAGTCTAAAAGCCTTGCTCGTTATGGGGGACTAGATAGCTTCTCTGTTGTGAAGTCATTGACGAAATAATGCATGTCTCAAAATGGTTTATTTCTGTTTCATAAAAATAAAAAACTCTAGCACAGGACTAATCTCTGCTTCCCTCTGCGAAGGGCCTTTCTTTACTTTTAATGTTGAGTCAGTTTTCCTTCTCCCTCTATCTTTCACAAGCAAACTTACAGTTTTGATCTATGATGTTAGCAAGTATGATATCTACATTGTGTCTCTTATGTCTCATGATAGTTGTTCATTTTTCTTATGTCAGTTCTAACTCTTCTATCATAAGAATACAGCCTTGATGATTTGCAACTCGTGGAAAGATGACTTGATGGTTGAAGCATTTGAATGGATCTTTCTTGAAATATGAGCTGACAAATATAATTGCCTCTTAAGCGAAGCCTCAGTTTGCCATTGCTTAATAAGTTTCTATTTTACTTCAACTTAACATGTTATAGTTACATTACTTGTCTTCGAGAAGCTTTATGAGAGAAAGGTTGCTGTTTTAAATGTATTGGTGTTTGATGAGTAAATACTGATGCTTCATGTTCGTATTTTTTATTTATTGACACTTCACTCCATAAACCTATGGTCATGTTTACCGAGCTCAGTTTTCGCTTGGGGATAAGCGGAGTCTAAGCTTGGGGGAGTTGATACGTCCATTTTGCATCACTATTTTACATCATAATTTATCTTTATTCATTGATATATTTTATATTATGATGCATTACTTATGTTATTTTGCCTTATTTTGCATGTTTTGCAATTATTGGGATGCATCTGTCGGAGCCCGGAATCAGCTGGAAAAGTACCTGTCAAGATACCTGATGTCGGAAGCTCCAAAATTCCAGAAAAATTCGAAGATTAATATTTTGGGAAATAAGTCACGTAGTCAAAAGGGCGCTCGGAGGCAAGCTCCAGGGAGCAGGGGCGGCCCCCTGCCGTGGTTCCACCCTGGGCCGCGGGTGGGACCCGCCCCTGGCCCCTGTGGCCCCCCTCCGGCTCCCCTTCGGCGTATTACTTCCCTTTGACCTAAAAACATCTGGGATAGAAGAAGAGCTTCGGCAGGGAGAAAAACTGCTGGGGAATTTCCCTCCCGGAGGGGGGAATCGCCACCATCATCATCGCCATCACGCCGGGCATCATCGGGATCATCATCAACATCATCTCCACCATCAGCTCCATCATGACTGCCGCCATCCCATCTCATCTCGTTGTAACAATTGTCATTGTGTTGCAATTAGTTAATCGGAATCGTATCCCGGGCGGTGATTACCACTTGTAGTTGATGTTTGAGAGTTTTATCGGTGAATTATCATTACAATCAGATTGTTACCCTTATTCATATCACCTGTGATCATGATCTATATGATGTCTTGTGAGTAGTTCGTTTGGTTCTCGAGGACATGGGGAAAGCCTAGTTAACATTAATTGCATAATGTTGAGTAATATTGAATGGTTTGATTTATGTTGTGGTGTTATTCCTCTAGTGGTATCGTGTGAATGTCGACTACATGATACTTCACCTTTCAAAGGGCCTAGGGGAATGCATAGTGTATTTAGTTTGCCTATGGTAGGGTTGCAGGAGTGACAAAAACCTAAACCCCAATTCGCGAACTAGTGCACTAGGGATTGTAGGATCTCGGAGTTTAAGGCTGTGGTTAGGTTTTTATCTTAATTACATTCTTGTAGTTGCGGATGCTTGCAAGGAATTTAATCACAAGTATGTATTTGTCCAAGTAAGGACGGTGCATTAGCATAGGTCCACCCACACAACACTTTATCAAAACGTTGAAGATTAATCACCCGGCGTGCAATGAAAACGGTTAGGCAAAAATTCCCATGTGTCCTCGAGAATATTTTAATCATCATAAGTAACACAACCGGCCTGTCCTTTGAGCGTAAAAGGATTGGGCTATTTGCTGCAACTATTGTAGAACTCTTTTATTTACTTATTCTTTATTTGTTCTTTATATCAAAACTCCAAAATATTTCTCTTTTAGTGCTTGCAGTAAAACCTTGCTGAAATCTACTTGTCAACACCTTCTACTCCTTGTTGGGTTCGACACTCTTACTTATCGAAAGGACTACGATAGATCCCCTATACTTGTGGGTCATCAGATGCACGTGAAAGAATTTTGTGATCACATGTGCCCAAAATTGGTTTTTAGTGTTCCTATGTCCCATCCTAAAACAACCAATTGAAAAAATCCATCGGGCTACCCCCTTCCGAATCCACTTGAAGGGGTAGACGACACGGTTGACTTCAGGTCAATGTGTGCGGATTTCGTCTGAAACGGGGGCTCCGGAGGGCCGGAATCCTACCGAATCGTCCGTCTGTCCCAGACATATGTATAAGAGTGTGGTGTGAGGTTGAAATGGGGATAATCAAACTTCCAAGTGTGACCGGCTTCACCGTCATCCTACTACTCCATGGAAAGGTTCTGCACATAGAGGTCGAAATCCCCCTTCGATTGCACATGAGGGAATTTTTTGATCATGTGTGCCCAAATTGGTTTTTAGTGTTCCTATGTCCCATCCTAACACAACCAGTTGAGAAAATCCATCAGGCTACCCTCTTCCGAAGCCACTTGAAGGGGTAGATGACACAGTTGACTTCAGTTCAATGTGTGGGGATTTCGTCTGAAACGGGGGCTCCGGAGGGCCAGAATCCTACCGAATCATGTGTGTGTCCCAGACATATGTATAAGAGTGTGGTGTGAGATTGAAATGGGCATCATCAAACTTCCAAGTGTGACCGGCTTCACCGTCATCCTACTTCTCCATAAAAAGGCTCTGCACATAGAGGTCGAAACCCCCACTTCGGTTATACGTGAGAGAATTTTGTGATCACGTGTGCCCAAAATTGCAAGTTTGACCGGCTTCACCATCATCCTACTACTCCATAGAAAGATATGCACTTAGAGGTCGAAACGCCCCATTTGGTTGCAAGTGAGGGAATTTTGTGATCACGTGTGCCAAAATTGGTTTTTAGTGTTCCTATGTCCCATCCTAACACAACCAAGTGAAAAAATCCATCGGGCTACCCCCTTCCAAAGCCACTTGAAGGGGTAGACGATACGGTTGACTTCAGGTCAACGTGTGCGGATTTCGTCTGAAACGGGAGCTCCTGAGGGCCAGAATCCCACCGAATTATTCGTGTGTCCCAAACATATGTATAAGAGTATGGTGTGAGGTTGAAATGGGCATCATCAAACTTCCAAGTGTGACCGGTGATTGCGTGTAACCACACGTTCGTGGGAGACCCCAAGAGGAAGGTATGATGTAGTGCAGCAGCAGTTTTGCCTCAGTAAGAAACCAAGGTTATCGAATCCTGGAGGAATCAGAAGTGCTCCGAAGGTTGTCAGCGGCACGCGCAGCGCAACAAGAGTGCTGACGTGGAACCTGCACACAATACAATCAAACTACTTTGTCCCAACGAAACAGTAAGGTTGTCAATTTCCCCGGCTTGCTGAAAACAAAGGATTAAACGTATGACGTGGAAAATAAATATAAATATAAAAATGGACAACGAGCAAATGATGATGGAAACATGGTGTAAACGATGTTTGTTTTAGTGTAAAAGAACGCTTATCACAGAGGACAAGGAACTGCCACTGAAGTTCTCTTATAGAGTAACATCTTCGACCGGCAGCCGCGCCTCACACAAACCCAAATCATCAGCCGCAGCTGCGCATCACCGTGACCTTGATGAGTGAAGGTGTCCCAGGTGCTGGGCTGTCCTAGCTATAGTAATGCTTGAGGTACAACGATACAGCAAAGTGTCCTAATCAAGGGATGTTCGGTTATGACATTTATGCCGATCGATCGAGGAGCATATTTGTAATGGTACGTACCTCACAAAGGCGCTATCTCGGGCTGCTTGTTTGGGCAAACTTCGTGTCCCATATCCGACTTATTTCTAGCATGCATACCGATGCATGATTATTTAAGCTTAACAAAAGATTTCTTCTAGTTGAGCTCAAAAACATAAAAAATCTTCTTTAGTACATTAGTACTTAATTTGACCTGAGTAGGTCGAGAAATTGAGACTTGAACTCCTCCATTTGTGCATGTTGGAGCAGTGACACTGACACCTGTACTCCGTGACCGTCCCTCCCACCCATGAGGGCCACCTGACCGTCGTGGTTCATCTGGATGGCTTCTGCTCGCCTCGGCTTTCCCCACCCGAAGTCAGCGACGCCGTAGGCCCTGAAGCCCGGCGAGCCCGACACACTCATCACCCGGTCCCATGAGGCGGCGATCATGGGGCCGAGGTTACTACGCCGGTTGGTAGGGTCCCCGCTCATCCTACGGACCTCATCTTGAATAGCCGACGCCGCGGCCGGCAGGGCGGCGGCGCCTCGCAGCTCCCGCATAGGGACCACGGCAAGGCAGCGGGTGAGACACACGCCGATGTATCCCGCGTCGACGGGAGGATGGAGGCGGTCACGTACGTCCGCGGGGAAGAAGAGCATCACGTCCTCGTCCAGGCCAAACGGCTTGCACCGAGCAAAGCACGTCCAGAGCAGCGCGGTGACGGCAACGAAGGTGGACGGAGGCCGTGTCAGAGGGGGCGCGTCGCCGAGACGCTGCTTGAGGCGTTGGAGATCCTGCATGTCCAAGGTGAATGTCCGGCGGGTGAACGGCGGCCTCAACTGTTGCTGATGCTGCTGCTGCAAGTTAAGTGTCAGACAAACGCTTGGTCGATCGGAAGACGGGGAGAGCATGAAAGTTAGTACGGATCGAGCTAGCAGATCGATGTACCAAAGGCAATCTCGTCGCCCACTCCCGAATGATGGTCCTGGCTAGCTCTTCGCTGCCGGGCAGGGTGACCAGCGAGCGGTCGAAGGAATGAGTCACCGGCGGCGGCGTCTCACCCCGGCACACAGCCGCCCACGCCTTGACGAACGTCCACAGGGACCGCCCGTCGGCGACTGAGTGGTGCACGGTCAGCCCGACAGCCGCACCTCCCTCGAACCGCGTGGCCTGGACAGCCAGCACCGGGCTCGGCAGCTCGCTCATGTTCACGGCTGGCACAAGCTGCTCGAGCACGGCCACGTCCTGCTCCTCATCCCTGGCGAGGCGGCGGACGTCGGTGTCACACTCAGCCACGACCAGCTTGACGCTGTCAGTGGCGGAGCAGCTGACGGCGACGTCACCGGTGTCCTCTAGGTGGACGAGCTTGCCGGCGAGCGGCGCGAAGCTGCCCAGGGTCACGGCGAGGGAGGACCGGAGGGAGTGGAGAAGGGCGTCGAAGGGCGGCATTTCGGCGTCATCGAACAGCAGGACGTTGCTGCAGGTGCGGGAAGGCGACGAAAACTGCCTCCATCGACGTGAGCTTGATCGGCTGCGGTGGCGGCGTGCTGGTCGCCGGCACATTTACGTAGCTCGTGCCAATAATTCTTACCGCCGGAGTCATGACGCTCGCTTGGACCTAGTACAGTGGACCTACGGTGGTGTCCTGCCGGGGATCGAAGGTAGGAGCGCGAGAGCCTTTATATATATACTAGTAAATACCCGTGCGCTGCAACGGGAGAGAAAAAATATCTTGATGCTTGCTTTGTTTGTCTTTATAATGTTTATTATTAACTCATAATTTCACAATAAATCTAAATATCATCATAGCAAATAATTTTTAAAATATCTTCTTTTATTTTTCATACCTAGAACAGCACATGAGGAGATGAGCGAGAAATCTTGCGACTTCAATTTGAGTGAAGTTTTCTCAGTGATATATGCTGGAAAGTGTTGTTTGCACATGGGCACCAGTGATCTCGCTTTTCAAAATTATATTTCTAAGTCTCCAAAAAATCAACGAAAAAATATATTGGTACATACATACATCTACAATGGACGTTGTAAATTTCGTAACAAAATATATTGTATTTTTCTGCCACGGAAAAAAGACAAATTTTCGTCAAAAAAAGAGGTTTTTACGCCGATAAATTTGTTATTTTTATACTCCGAAATAGAAGGTATTTTTCACCGAAACTTTGCAGAAATATATAATTTATGTGTTTACATTCGCGTACATTTTTTTGAATTTTTTTTAAAACTCAAAAGTACAAATTTTAATTTTTTTTTAACCCGGGAGCACTTGTGCCCGGGTGCAACAAATCTTCTCTCGATATATGCTCGATACTGCCCTGCTGGCTGTACCAGGAAGCTAGCTAGCTTGTGTGTAAATCTGACCGGCACACATCGTGAGAAGTGTTTACCGTACGTGTTGGTATAGGATTCTGATGTCCATCGATCGGGATTGGGCCGAGGTCGCGGATGGGCTTGGGCTACTCTGCGCGATCGTGATCGTGAACCATCGTTTCAGTTTTTTCAGCGATCACGGATTGATTATGTTTTTTATTAGTGATCCTGTGCGTGCGAGTATGAGACGCGATCGAGCCTAGCGTGCGATGCGACCTACCAACGCGCGACGTACCGCGACGGACGAAAAGAGAAGCACAGGCCGTATTATATATATATATATATATATATATATATATATATATATATATATATATATATAGGTCAGCTATTCTCGAACTAGTTCTAGAATAGCTATTCTAGAACCAATTGTGAACTTCCGTGGCAGAGTAAGTGAACTTCATTCAACCGCTTATCGGAATGAGACACGGAGGCGTGGAGGGCGCCGCCGGTGGTCACCAGGGGAGGGGATGGCCGGTGCTAGAGAGCGGAGGGCGCCGCCGTTGGCCGGGGAAGGAGGCGGTGCCGGAGGAGGCGCACGGGGGGAGGCGGCCGGCCGGAGGAGGCGCGCGGGGAGGCATCCCTACCAGTGGAGGTGCGCGGGGGAGGTCGCCGGAGCGGGGAGGTGGGTGGCTGGCGGATCGGGAGACGGTTGACTTGGCCGGCTTGGCCACAAGGAGAAGGTGGGCACGTGGGGTGGGGTGGGGTCGGGGAGAAGAAGGTGGTTAGGTGTTGGGAAGGGGACGGGTTAAGAAGGTGATTAGGAGGGGTTCTAGAATAGCTATTCTAGAACCTCTTAAGGGGGGTTCGAGAATAGTCCTGCTCTATATATATATATATATATATATATATATATATATATATATATATATATATATATATATATATATATATATATATTCCAGCTATGAGAAAATGCTTCCTACTCCCTGGTGTAGCTACACCTATATCTAAATACCACCATACGGAAGTATATGTGATACTTTATCGGTTTGAGTATGTTTATATACTATATATAAGATACTTCATACCAAGTTACGTGAAAAAAATTAAAAGTGGGTATGTAGTTTGCATTATATTAAATATACTGTCATATTTGTACGTAAAAAATGAATATGTCCAAAAATTATACATACAACCTATAAACTAGTATCTATATTTTCTAAATAGTCATACATACTTCATACTACATTTACATACTCTCCGGTATGATAGATAGCTCCTAAATCGTGAGAAACTCATGTGGGTGTAGCTACACCCGGGTGTAGTATGAATATGTCCTTCCAACTATTCTGCACTCACTTGCAGAATAAGTATTCTGCACAACTTTCTGAATTTTTTAGGCAATAACCGGTGAACCTCCTAGCGGAATACCTAGGTTTCCCGTTTAGGCGGACGGTTTTGCGGCCATAATTTTCAAACCGTTGATCCAAATGGCGCGTGGGATATACCATTGGATTCGTATGGTAAATGCGCAACTTTTACTCTTCTGGACGGTTTCCAAATTCTCTACGGTTTTTTAACAATTTCAAATATACTAAACACAATTTTTATGATTTTGTCCGTTTTCGTACAGTATTTGGGGCGCCATTTTCAAACCGCTCGTCGGATGGATGCAAATAATATGCCGTTGAATAGATATGGAAATTACACAACGTTTAGTCTTCTGTCAGGTTCCGAAATTATGCATGGTTTGAAAACAATTTCAAATATACTATACAATGTTTTCGCGGATTTGTCCGTTTTCGTACTGTATTTTGGAATCTTTATTCGAATATGAATTGAACTGTATAATTTTAGTACATGGATGGCTCACTCCATCAACCTAACTCACGGAGTGGTTCGCCGCCGACATAGCTCCAGCGGCGGGACTGCAGAACCCAGAACCATGTCGGAGCCTGTGTCTTCTCCCATGTCCTGCTCCCTACCGCACTTCATGTCTGCCTTTGGTACGGTGACACCTCACCAGAAAATTTGTGGAAGATCAAACCATGCTTAGAGAAGACGAGGGTGCTCGACCACGAAGGCGGCCAGAGACGCCAGATGCATGCTGGAAGATGAAATCAGCGCATGCCATAGCTTAATTATGTCACAGTTGGAGTTTGTTGGATATTTCACAATCGGTTTTCCTTGGTTGAACCAACTACATATTGTAGTCAGTTTTATTTCCTCGACCGTCACACGATCCGAGTTGATTTCGGTAGCAAACTAACCATGGTCGTCCAAGAATTATCCCACTCCGTTTTGTCACTAAAACCTACTCGGTGTTCAGTTATATAAATTCATTTCAGAACCGGCTGCGAAAAATATGTACTATTATTAGCTCAATATAACTTTTGTCAGATTGCAAAAACCAACTCATGCCTATTACTAATAGTAACTCTAATAATCTATTTTTTTTTGTGTGCGTTCCACCGAATTTCAAGTCATACATAGGACAGGACCGACACAACAATCATACATGGGCGGGACAGCGACATGAGAAAGGACCATCAAACATTAAACATCAAACATTTCACCAAATCACCCAATCCTGCCAATGAATAACCATATAGTGCCATCGCCAACCTGGAACTTGGCACCTAACTTAAAGAAATCATTTTAAATCGTGGATACTATGTGAGAATTGAGATCCTGCCACGTGATTGGAGGCAAAAATGTTGTGAGCTCCTTTATATTTGGCTAAAATCAGCCTAAACCGGAGTGTGTGGTTCACTACGGGAAAAACAGGCATTTCCAAGCGGCCAAAACACTTGGCGAAGGCCGTAAAATTGGATGGCTGCCATTTTGCACCATATTTTTTGTACTTACTTCACAAAAAAGTCGTTTTTGGCACTTAAAAAATGAAAAATGATATTTATAAAAATAATTTGAGGAAACTCTGTTCGGTAACATTGTTTCCCATACAAAGATACACCTATGTGCCAAATATGGGTGCATTATCAAAAACTATGCCAGGAGAATGGTCACATCTTTATCATTTGGATTGAAACATATACATGTTTATAGATGATAGAGCTTTTTGTGAAGGATTGTTTTTAATAGTTTGTCAGAACTCAAGTTTATTATTTTTCCTAGCAACTAGTACACATCAAAGGACTCCATGCCAAAGGATTTCTTTTTCTGATATTTTCTTCATTTTCTTTGAGTTTTTTCAAAAACAAGTCAAAACGGAGAGAATGGCTATTCGTTGAAAGAGGTCGAATTTTTCAAAACTATCAACGTTTCTGTGAAATAATCACTACTTGTGTATCTTACAATGATTTTTTTAAAATTTTCAGAGCAAACTTTCACACACCTATAGATCAAATTGTAATTACTTTTGAAAAATCGGCATAAAGTCATTTAAATGTGCGAAATTTGGTAGAAAGCGAGAAAATTCCTCATATTTGTGTATTATCCATCACATATGGACCACTTTGTGTGAAAATTGGATGGGTGCCATTTTGCACCATATTTTATGTACTTACTTCACAAAAGAGTCATTTTTGGCACTTAAAAAATGAAAAATGATATTTATAAAAATAATTTGAGAAAACTCTGTTCGGTAACATTGTTTCCCATACAAATATACACCTATGTGCCAAATGTGGGTGCATTATAAAAAACTATGCCACGAGAATGGTCACATCTTGATCATTTGGATTGAAACATATACATGTTGATAGATGATAGAGCTTTTTGTGTAGGATTGTTTTGAATAGTTTGTCAGAACTCAGGTTTATTATTTTTCCTAGCAACTAGTACACATCAAAGGACTCCACGCCAAAGGATTTATTTTTCTGATATTTTCTTCATTTTCTTTGAGTTTTTTCAAAAACAAGTCAAAATGGAGAGCATGGCTATTCGTTGAAAGAGGTCGAATTTTTCAAAACTATCAACGTTTCTTTGAAATAATCACTACTTGTGTATCTTACAATAATTTTTTAAAACTTTTTAGAGCAAACTATCACACACCTATAGATCAAATTGTAATTACTTTAGAAAAATCGGCATAAAGTCATTTAAATGTGCGAAATTAGGTAGAAAGCGATAAAATTCCTCATATTTGTGTATTATCCATCACATATGGACCACTTTGTGTGAAAATTGGCAGGGTGCCATTTTGCACCATATTTTTTGTACTTACTTCACAAAAGAGTCATTTTTGGCACTTAAAAAATGAAAACTGATATTTATAAAAATAATTTGAGAAAACTCTGTTCGGTAACATTGTTTCCCATACAAAGATACACCTATGTGCCAAATATGGGTGCATTATCAAAACCTATGCCACGAGAATGGTCACATCTTGATCATTCGTATTGAAACATATACATGTTTATACATGATAGAGTTTTTTGTGGAGGATTGTTTTGAATAGTTTGTCAGAACTCAAGTTTATTATTTTTCCTAGCAACTAGTGCACATCAGAGGACTCCATGCCAAAGGATTTATTTTTCTGATATTTTCTTCATTTTCTTTGAGTTTTTTCAAAAACAAGTCAAAATGGAGAGCATGGCTATTCGTTGAAAGAGGTCGAATTTTTCAAAACTATCAACGTTTCTGTGAAATAATCACTACCTGTGTATCTTACAATGATTTTTCTAAAATTTTCAGAGCAAGCTATCACACACCTATAGTTCAAATTGTAATTACTTTTGGAAAATCGAGATAAAGTCATTTAAATGTGCGAAATTAGGTAGAAAGCGAGAAAATTCGTCATATTTGTGTATTATCCATCACATATGGACCACTTTGTGTGAAAATTGGATGGGTGCCATTTTGCACCATATTTTTTGTACTTACTTCACAAAAAAGTCATTTTTGGCACTTAAAAAAATGAAAAATGATATTTATAAAAATAATTTGAGAAAACTCTGTTCGGTAACATTGATTCCCATACAAAGATACACCTATGTGCCAAATATGGGTGCATTATCAAAAACTATGCCACAAGAATGGTCACATCTTGATCATTTGGATTGAAACATATACATCTTTATAGATGATAGAGCTTTTTGTGAAGGATTGTTTTGAATAGTTTGTCAGAACTCAAGTTTATTATTTTTCCTAGCAACTAGTACACATCAAAGGACTCCATGCCAAAGGATTTATTTTTCTGATATTTTCTTCATTTTCTTTGAGTTTTTTCAAAAACAAGTCAAAATTGAGAGCATGGCTATTCGTTGAAAGAGGTCGAATTTTTCAAAACTATCAATGTTTCTTTGAAATAATCACTACTTGTGTATCTTACAATAATTTTTTTAAACTTTTTAGAGCAAACTATCACACACCTATAGATCAAATTGTAATTACTTTCGAAAAATCGGCATAAAGTCATTTAAATGTGCGAAATTAGGTAGAAAGCGATAAAATTCCTCATATTTGTGTATTATCCATCACATATGGACCACTTTGTGTGAAAATTGGATGGGTGCCATTTTGCACCATATTTTATGTACTTACTTCACAAAAGAGTCATTTTTGGCACTTAAAAAATGAAAAATGATATTTATAAAAATAATTTGAGAAAACTCTGTTCGGTAACATTGTTTCCCATACAAAGATACACCTATGTGCCAAATATGGGTGCATTAGCAAAAACTATGCCACGAGAATGGTCACATCTTGATCATTTGGATTGAAACATATACATGTTTATAGATGATAGAGCTTTTTGTCAAGGATTGTTTTGAATAGTTTGTCAGAACTCAAGTTTATTATTTTTCCTAGCAACTAGTACACATCAAAGGACTCCATGCCAAAGGGTTTATTTTTCTGATATTTTCGTCATTTTCTTTGAGTTTTTTCAAAAACAAGTCAAAATGGAGAGCATGGCTATTCGTTGAAAGAGGTCGAATTTTTCAAAACTATCAACGTTTCTGTGAAATAATCACTACTTGTGTATCTTACAATGATTTTTTTTATAATTTTCAGAGCAAACTATCACACACCTATAGTTCAAATTGTAATTACTTTCGAAAAATCGGCATAAAGTCATTTAAATGTGCGAAATTAGGTAGAAAGCGAGAAAATTCCTCATATTTGTGTATTATCCATCACATATGGACCACTTTGTGTGAAAATTGGATGGGTGCCATTTTGCACCATATTTTATGTACTTACTTCACAAAAGAGTCATTTTTGGCACTTAAAAAATGAAAAATGATATTTATAAAAATAATTTGAGAAAACTCTGTTCGGTAACATTGTTTCCCATATGAAGGTACACCTATGTGCCAAATATGGGTGCATTATCAAAAACTATGCCATGAGAATGGTCACATCTTGATCATTAGGATTGAAACATAGACATGTTTATAGATGATAGAGCTGTTTGTGAAGGATTGTTTTGAATAGTTTGTCAGAACTCAAGTTTATTATTTTTTCTAGCAACTAGTACACATCAGAGGACTGCGCATGCCATAGGATTTATTTTTCTGATATTTTCTTCATTTTATTTGAGTTTTTTCAAAAACAAGTCAAAATGGAGAGCATGGCTATTCGTTGAAAGAGGTCGAATTTTTCAAAACTATCAACATTTCTGTGAAATAATCACTACTTGTGTATCTTAAAATAATTTTTCTAAAATTTTCAGAGCAAACTATCACACACTTGTTGTTCAAATTGTAATTACTTTCAGAAAAAAATCGGCATAAAGTCATTTAAATGTGCGAAATTAGGTAGAAAGCGAGAAAATTCCTCATATTTATGTATTATCCATCACATATGTACCACTTTGTGTGAAAATTGGATGGGTGCCATTTTGCACAGTATTTTTGTACTTACTTCACAAAAAAGTCATTTTTGGCACTTAAAAAAATGAAAAATGATATTTATAAAAATAATTTGAGAAAACTCTGTTCGGTAATATTGTTTCCCATACGAAGATACACCTATGTGCCAAATATGGATTCATTATCAAAAACTATGCCACAAGAATGGTCACATCTTGATCATTTGGATCGAAACATACACATGTTTATAAATGATAGAGCTTTTTGTGAAGGATTGTTTTGAATAGTTTGTTAGAACTCAAGTTTATTATTTTTCCTAGCAACTAGTACACATCAGAGGACTCCATGCCAAATGATTTTTTTTATATTTTCTTCATTTTATTTGAGTTTTTTTAAAAACAAGTAAAAATGGAGAGCGTGGCTATTCGTTGAAAGAGGTCGAATTTTTCAAAACTATCAACGTTTCTGTGAAATAATCACTACTTGTGTATATTACAATGGTTTTTCTAAAAAATTTAGAGCAAAATATCACACACCTATAGTTCACTTTATAATTACTTTCGGAAAATCGACATAAAGTCATTTAAATTGGGGAATTTGGTAGAAAGTGAGAAAATTCCTCATATTTGTGTGTTATCCATCAAATATGGACCACTTTGTGTGAAAATTGGATGGGTGCCATTTTGCACCATATTTTTTGTACTTCACAAAAAAGTCATTTTTGACACTTAAAAAATGAAAAACGATATTTATAAAAACAATTTGAGAAAAGTCTGTTCGGTAACATTGGTTCCCATACCAAGCTACACCTAGAAGATGATCATTAAAGCTAGATAGCTTTTTATGACTTTCTTCCAACTTCCCATACTTGCTAGTTAGCTACTCAAGTTGAGCCCTTAGCTCAACATTCTCCTTAAAAGTAGATGCTTCACAAGAAATGGAGTTAATAGCAGAAGCATCATTGACATTAGGAATAGAGGTAGACAACAAGACAAGCTCATTATTCAATCTAGCATATTCCATTTTAAAAACTTTATATTTTGCATGAGCATGGTCATGTTCTTTAATGATTTTAGCAATAATTTCATTATGAGACTCCTCAATAGATTCTAATTTCTCATCAATAGAAGCACGAGTCTCTTGCTCTTCTTCAAGAGCATCCTCTAAAGATGCCTTCTCCATAGCATCATCTCTTTCTATCTTACCCTTTTCTTCAAGGCTAACTTCCAAAGCCTCAACAGTTTTCCTACGCTCAACAAGGGTGCTCATGATTTCATAGAGGTTATCACAAGCATTTTTATTTTTTGAAAGAGCCTTAAGAATCATTAGACCTTTATCATGAAGGAGAGCATCATTATTTTCCTCATCATATTTTTCATCATTATTATCATTATCATTATCATCACTAGAAGAAGATTTAGCCATAAGGCAATGAGTGGTGGATGAAGAGGAGCAATTAATTTTTGAACTACTCAAGTTCACATCTTGTTGCATAGCAAATTGGGTTTCCTCTACATTATTATTCATGCAGGAGTTAGAGGGAACACAAGCATATTTATCATGGCAACAAGATAAAGTAAGCATATCATCATTAGATTCATACAAGCAATTTTTAGATGATATGCACAGACTATCAACACTAGCATGTATGACATTTATAGTGCTATGTGTGTTTAGGTCCAAAGATGAGGCATTGCAACAAGATAGAGATAAAAGATCATAAAAAATGAGCTCACTATCAATAATGCAAAACCTATCACTACTCACCATCACATTAGTTTGTGGCTTACCACATTTTGGTGAAGTAGACGAAGATGAGAACTCGTCACGGCTGGAGATGGAGGGAGAACAATCATCCTCAATAGAGTTGGACACTCCATATTTATCTTGAAGCTTGGTCCAAAGCTCATGAGCGTCCCGGAGATCCATGATTGACTCAAAAACTACAACACTCACAAATTTGCAAAACTCATTAGAAGCTAGAGCATCTAGATATAAGTTTTTCTCATCCTCTAAAGTCGTACTTTCGTAATACTTTGGAGGAGAAAAACCTATATCTAAGATACGCTCAATATTGGGGTCCAAGACCCGTAAGTGACTAAGCATATAAGTTTTCAAAACATTAAAATTTGTGCCATTGAATATAAACATGGAATTGTGCACTAATCCTCTAAACGACATCTTTACTCTCTAGGCGGTGAAGCCCAAAAAGAGAGCCGATGCTCTGATACCAATTGACAGAACAAACGATGCCGAGATGTCTCCTAGAGGGGGGGGGTGAATAGGCGATTAAAACTTTTTCAAATTAAAGGCTTGATAATTGCGGAATAAAACTATGTGTTTAAATTAACAAGCCAACAACCTAAATTACTAGGTTCACCTATGTGCACCAATAACTTATGCTAAGAAAGGCAAGCAACAAGGTGATAGCAAGATATTAACTTCAAGAACGATGGCTATCACAATGTAAATTGCATAAGTAAAAAAGCTCGGGTATAGAAATAATCGAGGCACGCGGAGACGAGGATGTATTCCCGAGTTCCTCCTTGTTAAGGGAGTACATCTCGTTGGAGGGGTGTGAGCTCGCCACAAGAGGCCTACTCAAGATGCCACAAAGGCCTCACCCTATTCACCGATGAGCCGCACTCAAGGGTTTGGTTCACCTTCCACTATCGGAATCCTTCAAGGCGGAATCCGGAGTTACACCGTTCTTGGGGCACACACTCACAACTCAATTGGGGGCTCCCAAATCGTGCCTAAGCTTCACAACTCGAATTCTTCGCAGCACCACCAACCGTCTAGGGTACACAATGCACCCAAGAGGCACAAGCTCTTGGGAACACAATGCATCCAAGAGTAACAAGCTTCTCAACTTCGATCCCACGAATCTTCGTGGAGAGCACAACCTGATGCAACTAATGCAAGAGGCAAGAACACACTAAGTGGTCAAATCCTTCTCTCGAAAATCCAACCAAAGCAACTAATGCTATGGAGGGATTTAAGAGGAAGAACAAAGAGGAACTCAACAAATGAATCCCACAATCTAGATCCAAAGGTTTCCCTCACAAAGAGGAGAAAGTGATTGGTGGAGTTGTAGATCTAGATCTCCTCTCTTGAATCCCTAAATTTGGGTAAGAATCATTGGAGTGATTGAGAGGAATCAAGCTCACAAGGTTTGCAACAATGGAGGAGAGAGGGAGTGAGTGAGCAGCCAGCTCTTGGGGAAGAAGGAGGCTATTTATAGCCTCCCCCAAAAACTAGCCGTTATAGCCTGTGCAGGCCGGAGATTCTGGTGTAAGTGGGCCGGAAACTCCGGCCCGGGCCGGAGATTCTGGCCAGGCTCCGGGCTTGCTGGTTCATCGGGGTAGACCGGCGAATCCGGTCCAGAGGGCCGGAGACTCCGGCCAGGCCAGAGACTCCGGACACACTCCGGGTATGCTCCGGACCCCTATCCAGTACCGCACCACAAAGATACAAAGGGCAGAGAAAATGTTTGAGCCGGAGATTCCAGGTCCTTTGGGCCGGAGACTCCGGCAGACCGGAGACTCCGGACTATCTCCTGGGTACCTCCGGACCGCAATATAGTACCGCACCACAAAACGAACACAGGGTGCCGAAAAACACAGGACCGGAGTGTCCGGGTCCTTTGGGCCGGAGACTCCGGTGGTACCGAAGACTCCGGACCATCTCCAGGCTAGATCTAGACAGAAAAACCAGAACACCCATAAATTTTGCAAATGAAGTCCGAATCGAGTGAATCCAATTTTGTTGGAAAGAGGACGACAAATGCTACCCTATAAAAAGTAGAAATATTGAAACCAAGCAAAGGAGATTTTTTCTAATAAATGGAAGAGTGAACCCTTCCATAGGGACGAACCTACAAAATCTCCAAAATCGAAAACGCAATAGAAGACGCATATGAAAACCGTTTTCGGTGAACTTAGCCTTGTCATGACAAGCACGACAAGCACCAAGACCACACCACGATAAGAGCCAAATAAGAAACAATAAAGATGATTGCAAGGATGCAAAGTTTTGAGCTCTCCATGAACGATATGATCAAGATACTCAGTTGAGAGCCCCTCTTGATAGTACGGTTAACTATTCTATAATCCGGTCTCTCAACTAACATCATGAGACCGGTAAAATAGAAACCCTATCAAGATCATACCTTCGCCTTGCACATTACTCCACTTGAGGTCGATGATGACGATCTTCATCTCCTCAAGACGAACCACCTTTCTTGATTGCGCTTCGCTTGGTGAAGCTTCACATGTTGCTCCCCCATACACCAATATGGGAGAAGCACTCTTCGGCATATCTTCACTTGGACTTGAGTGTTGATCAACCCGCACTTAGCCTTGATCAACACATAATCTTCTTCACATAGCCTTGACACCAACAAATGGAGATCAAGCAGTGCTTATGGACACACCTACAAATATAGCTCAATACAAACATTAGTCCATAGAGATTGTCATTAATTACCAAAACCACACATGGGGACAACCATGCACTTTCAACGGTTAAGCTCCAGAGATCGTCAAGGTTCACCTCGTTGTTGATTTCAAAGTCCTAACTGTTCGATAAACCTCAGTTTGTTAACGAGAGAAAACTGCTACTTACTACATCCACGCCTTCGCTTGGGGCACTACCCAACGCTACCATTATACGCAATCAGTAGGATCGGTTTCTGATCCGATTATTGCCTTCCTGTGTAAGTCTTGTACATGTACCTCATAAACCCACGATGGGTAATGTACGACGAAAACATGGTTTGACTGGCCGAGTCAAGACATGACGACTCGAAGATATAGTCCAAATACATGACTGTGGTTCAACTTGTAGAGCAAGGTGGAAGACTTCGTAGACTTGAAGTAGGACACTGACTCCTAGACGAAGCCGGGAGTTAGCTTGTAACGTTGCCGCCGGGTATAGAAGGCCGGCTCCAGGTCCTCTCAAGGAATCTAAGTCTGTAGTTCTCTAGCACTAGCGAATTCGACTCGTCAAGAGTGATTCCGCAATTCTTTAATTGAGACTATCGAGATCTACATTAATCAAATAGCTTTAGGTCTTTACCTCCACCGTGACTGGCCAAACCTGGATACATCATGGGTACCAATCTCGACTCGGAAGACTCGTAAGTCGCCTAGCTCCACATGTCTGATAAGTCACCATATGATTACATTTGCCGTGTCAACCCGACGACGGTTGCTGCAGAAGAGCAAGCAGAGGGAGCTCCAGGGGGAGTAGGTTGTGTAGTTTTCCTCCTCGACGATCTCCAAGGTCGACGGTTGCTGAAGAGCAAGCAGAGGGAGCGCCAGAAGGAGCATTGTACCACGAGACAATGGCAAAGTTGTTACGGAACCAATCAGAGGAGCCCTGCGCACGGGAGCCGTCGACTTGATAGGTAGACCGAATCTAGCCAACACAACGAGAAACTGATGATGCCATAGTCCATAGGTTTTTTCGCGTACTCAAGCACGATTAGAATGTGATCACTGATGCAGAGATGCTAGAGGTGGGGAGTGGGAATGGGATGTGTTGTGACGAGCATGCTGAGTATTCTCTAGAGTCGGAGCCAGAGCATTGGGAATTGGAGGAATAGTAATTCACTAATTAGAAACAAACCTCATTGGTGCCCCCTAGTGGGTGCCTCAAGAGCGAAACCTAGGCCGCTCCTCCCGTTCCCTCCCTCCCCTAGCTACCATCCATAGCAGCCTCTAGCGGGAGGCGTCGTACAAAGCCTAGGTGGTACAGGCAACAACCGACCCTCTTGTACCCAGAGCGCGGTCCTCAAGGCAGGGCTAGGTGGTCTGGCAGTGGTGCACCACGGAGACTAGGAGATCCTGGCGAACCGGTGTGGTACGGCTCGGCGACATGGCGCCTCATTGGATCCTATAATGATGTGGACCGGGAGGGAGGGGATCTTGGTTGGCTGCTGGTGAAGCTAGCCACTGATGGCGGCGCGTTCGGCCTCAGCCTTGATCTAGGCCCAAAGGGCCTGGATTGGGTTGGCTGGGCCATGCTGGTTGCATGGTTTCAGGGGTTGCCGTCCTGGGAGCCCACCCCAGCGGCTACGGAATGGTTGGGGCGCCGGATCCGGGCTAGGTGGGCCTAGATCTGGTAGATGTCTGGCAGCCCTGTTTTCGGGCTCGGTGGGTTGACTTGCGGGTGCGTCCTACTTTGTACTGCGGTGTCCAAGGGCCAGTCGACTGACCCCGTCCTCCCCTGTTTGTGTTTGGTGGGTTTGTCGTGGTGGTGTTCTGCGGTGTCTCTACAGCGAGCGTCGTGGCATTGGTGATGTGCTTGCTCCTTGGACATGTGGATAGCAAGAAGCTGGCAGGCGGAGGCTACTGGTGTTGGCGGCATTTCGGTAATTAAAGGCAGCTCCCAGATCGCGTAATGGAAGCCTGACTCGGTGATGGTGGACGGTCAGAAATATGAGGTGTGGTGCGAAGGTTTTTTGTGGCGAAAAACCAGAACGCCCGACGGTGATGCATGCGGGGGTGTGGTTTCCAGTTTTCGATCGAACACTGCATTCGTTCTTTGTTTGAGTGATATATATATATATATATATATATATATATATATATATATATATATATATATATATATAGGGTAGGACTATTCTGCACAACCCCTTAAGTGTTTGCTGAATAGCTATTCAGCACAACTTCCCATCCTAAAAACCTTCTTAACCCGAACCGACCCCCTCCTAAACACCTTCTGTGAAAAAGAAAAAAAAACTCCCGACCAGACCGCCCCGCACCCTCCCACCCTCCCCACTTCCCGATCCCCAAACCGGCGCACTCCACCACCCCGCGCCGCCGCGGCCTCCCATCGAGGCCACCACCGAGCTCCTGATCCGACGCCCTCCACCACCCCGCGCCGCCGCGGACTCCCCTCCACCACCACGCGTGGGCCGCCGCCACCTCCCTCCCCCACATCCCCACGCGCCGGACGGAGCGTCTGTACTCGCCCAGATCGGCCGCCCGGTCCACATCTCCGGCGCGGCCCGCCTCCGGTCGCCAGTCTCCTTCCCCTGTGCGGCCCACCCCCGGCCGCCAGCCTCCTTCCCCGGCGCTCCCCGCCCCTGGCCGCCTGCCCCCATCCCTGTCGCCGCGCGCCGCCGGCCACCTTCCCCTGCGCGCGCGACACGCTGCGGCTGCCTCCACTGTGCGTGCAACGCTGCCGCCGTCCGCCCTCCCCTGCGCGCGCGCCCCCGTCCTGTGCAACCAAGCCAAGCTCAGCATCCACCGGAGGCTGGCCGCCCCTCCCTGCATCGGAAGATCCCCATGGGCGCCTCACCGTCCCCTGCATCGGCGGATCCCGGCGGCGCTCCACCGTCTCCCTCAAAGGAGTCCACCCACGCCTCCTCTCCAGCTCGCTACCGTCGGCACGACCATCGGCTCCTTCGGTGGAGGGGATTTGGTGGACATCGGGTACCCGCAGGAGTAACCACGCCTCTCCTGGGGTGTCCATCGGGCCCTGGCGACCCTTCCCCGCCCCGAGCCCCTCATCACCGACGCGTCTCATCCAGGCCGGCCGCGCGCGACCCCGCCCTCGAGCCTGCTCCTCCTCCATCGGCGAAGATCACCGGCCACGAGAGTCCACCGCCCGCACGGCCGCCGCTCCCCAGCGCCTCCACTGGACCTCCGCCGCCATGCCGGATCGGAGCACCCCCGATGCCGTGCCGTCGGCTGTTCCCATGAGGACCCCAGCACTACCAAGTTCTCCCCATGGTTGTTCCCGTGAGGACGCCATGAACTTCAGGTTTTTTTAGGAGAGGTTCAGGTTCTGGTTAGGCTATGATATTTTTGCAGTTGACCGGATGCGAGGTTCAGATCCCTTTTCTGAAAAAGTTCGCAACCTTAGGATAAGGAGGTTGAGCCAAAAAAAAATTACAGCAAATAATACATTCGTGATTTGCTTCTGGATGCTACTGATGATGTACTAGCCGTGGTCTAGTTCAGAGTCTGTATGGTGTAGCTCCCATCGATGCATGTTTGGATTTTTTCCCCCATTGTTACTCTCTATTGATGGTTAGTTGTTTACGAAGATGCTGATAGAGAAGTAATCAATTATTCTGCAGGAATTTCACTTAGTATATGAGCAAAACTTCAATTTGGTTTAAAAAATTGGTCCGCACAGAGAGTTCGTATTTTTCCCGTTGGCAAATACGAATATTAGTTAATGTGAACGGCTACTGCCAACAGCGGGTCTGCTATTTTCTACTAGCTTCCCTTCCGTACATAATCAAGTATATTAAAAACTGCTCTTAAACCGTTGAGAATTTATAAATACGACAGTAGCAATAGTTAACTTTTTAATGGTATTAGTTTAAAATAAAATAACATGCGAAAAAATAGGAAGTTCACTCGTGTATCGTGAGAAGTTCAGAAAAATGGTCCGACGAGATGTTCACTTGTGAAAAAATTAGGAAGTTTACATGTGCATCGCGAGAGGTTCAGAAAAATAGTCCGTCAAAATAAAGTTCATTTGCGAAAAAATCGGAAGTTCACTAACGTATCGCGAGAGGTTCAGAAAAAAAATATAGTATGCCAAGAAATTTTGTTGCGAAGAAAAAGGAAGTTCAGTTGTGTATTCGGAAAAGTTCATCCACTCTGTGAGTAACTTCAGAAGTGATTCTCAAATAGGAAGTTCACCTGTGGTTAATGAGAAGTTCAGAAAAAGATGTTCCAGCAAAGAGATTCATTTCAAAAAAAAATAGAAAGTTCATTTTCGAATCCAGGGGAGTTCACCAACTTTGCGAGAAAAAGATCAGAAGTGGTTAAAAAAGGAAGTTCATAAGTGTATCGTGAGAAGTTCAGAAAAAAGATAGACCACGGTATATTATCTTCCTTCTCTGTTTTTCGTATTTTTAAAATTAATCAAAAACTGTATTGAAATTCGAAAATATTTCTTCACGAAAAAGTTGCGTCTAGTCAATATCTTTTCAATGGCATATTATTTGTTAACTTTTGATAAGCGGTTTAAAAGTAATTGTGAAAAAACAGACCGCTGGATCTATAAGTTGAAAAACAGAATTTTTATTTTCAAAACTGCTCCTAAACCGTAACGAATTTTAAAATTTCTTCAGAGATAGAAAAGTTGCGCATTTTTCATACCTTTCCAACGGCATATTATTTGCATCAATCCGACAAACGGTTAGAAAATAGCGTCCAAAATACTGTAAAAACGGACAAAATCCGCGAAAAACAGTGTTTAGTATATTCAAAATTACTTTAAAACCGTAACGAATTTGGAAAACCCGTAAAGTAAAAAAGTTGCGCAATTTCCGTAGCTATCCAACGGTATATCATATGTATCATTCCGATTAACGGTTTGAAAATGACGATTGAAACACGGTCTGCAAAACACAGCAAATCTGGGAGTTCCGCTGAGAGGTTCACTGGTTTTTGTTAGGAAGTTCAGAAAGTTGTTCAGAATAGTTATTCTGTACGGGAGTGCAGAATAGCTGGAATATATATATATATATATTCCAGCTATGAGAAAATGCTTCCTACTCCCTGGTGTAGCTACACCTATATCTAAATACCACCATACGGAAGTATATGTGATACTTTATCGGTTTGAGTATGTTTATATACTATATATAAGATACTTCATACCAAGTTACGTGAAAAAAATTGAAAGTGGGTATGTAGTTTGCATTATATTAATATACTGTCATATTTGTACGTAAAAAATGAATATGTCCAAAAATTATACATACTACCTATAAACTAGTATCTATATTTTCTAAATAGTCATACATACTTCATACTACATTTACATACTCTCCGGTATGATAGATAGCTCCTAAATCGTGAGAAAATCATGTGGGTGTAGCTACACCCGGGTGTAGTATGAATATGTCCTTCCAACTATTCTGCACTCACTTGCAGAATAAGTATTCTGCACAACTTTCTGAATTTTTTAGGCAATAACCGGTGAACCTCCTAGCGGAATACCTAGGTTTCCCGTTTAGGCGGACGGTTTTGCGGCCATAATTTTCAAACCGTTGATCCAAATGGCGCGTGGGATATACCATTGGATTCGTATGGTAAATGCGCAACTTTTACTCTTCTGGACGGTTTCCAAATTCTCTACGGTTTTTTAACAATTTCAAATACACTAAACACAATTTTTATGATTTTGTCCGTTTTCGTACAGTATTTGGGGCGCCATTTTCAAACCGCTCGTCGGATAGATGCAAATAATATGCCGTTGAATAGATATGGAAATTACACAACGTTTAGTCTTCTGTCAGGTTCCGAAATTATGCATGGTTTGAAAACAATTTCAAATATACTATACAATGTTTTCGCGGATTTGTCCGTTTTCGTACTGTATTTTGGACGTCATTTGAAAACCGTTTGTCGGATTGATTCAAGTGATATGCCGATGGAAAGCTATGAAAAATGCACAACTTCTCTATCTCTAGATAATTTCTGAAATTCATTACGGTTTAAGTGCAGTTTTAAAAATAAGCAATTCTATTTTACATCCAGCGGATAGGTTTTTTTGCCACACATTTACGTCAGCTTCTCGAATTGATAGGACGATCATGCAACCTGACATGTACCGGTAATATAATGACTTGAACCGTGGTAACGTACGAAGCTGACCTGCACTTGTTGTCTTGACATGCATGCGTGGCAGACAGGTCCAACTCCAACATGACTGTTGTAGCTTCTGGCCGTCCGTCGCTTCTTCTGGTTTGATGCATGCATGTGTGTGCATCCTCGTGGTAGGCGTGCAAAAGTTTGGTCCAGCATAGGCAGTACACGAATGGTACACTCCCTCACATGGCTTCCTCCGCTGACGGTACAAAATGAGAGACTTTACGTCTCGTTTGCATGATGTTACTTTTATCATCAATTTAACTGATAATATATAAGTTGTATGCATAAAAAATTATATCATTAGAATCGTATGAATTGAATGATAAAGTTTTGGAAGCCACAATTTTAATTTGTTAGCAACGAAATTATACCATTATCATCCATACGCTTGATCTCGTCATCGTCGACGCGGGTAGGTAAGACATCAACCAAGACAACACGCTAAGTCGTTCGCTGTTGCGGCAAGATCGAGATACATCTTCCAAAATAAACATAGCTTGAGCGGTGGCACTGCAGCAGAGAGAACCATGCGAAACCCGTGTCTGCTCACCTGCTGTGCTCCGCTACCGCACTTCGTGTCTACCTTTGTTAGGGTGGCGCAGAACTTTGTGAAAAGATGAAGCCACGCTTAGAGAAGACAAGGGATCTTAACTACGTCATCGTTGGAGGTTCTGGATATTTCACAGTCGGTTTTGGTTCGCTGAACCAACTACATACTGTAGTCGGTTTTATTTCCTCGACCGACTCGGATAGCACACAATCCGAGTCGATTTCGGTAGCAAATTAACCATGGTCGAAGAATTATCCCATCGCTAAAACCGACTCAGCGTTCAGATGTACGAGTTCCACCGAAATCTAAAAATCATACATAGGACAGGACCACCGACACAATAATCATACACATGGGACAGCCACAGGAGAAAGGACCATCCAAATATTTAAACACGTCAATCAATATAATGTCGCCATGCATCATATAGGACAGACACATACTCCTCTATTTTGAAGTTTGATGCATGTGCGTGCATCCTCGTGGTACGCGTGTGGACAGATGAGTCATTAACGTCAGCTTCACGAATGGTACCCACCTCTCACATCTTCTGGTTTGAAGTTTGATGCATGTGCGTGCATCCTCGTGGTACGCGTGCGGACAGATGAGTCATGTCCTTCGCGCTTAATTGGTCCAGCATAGGCAGTACATGGATGGCTCACCCCATCACATGGCCTCCTCCGATTATACCATTGAAATCTTTATTCGAATATGAATTGAACTGTATAATTTTAGTACATGGATGGCTCACTCCATCAACCTAACTCACGGAGTGGTTCGCCGCCGACATAGCTCCAGCGGCGGCGCTGCAGAACCCAGAACCATGTCGGAGCCTGTGTCTTCTCCCATGTCTTGCTCCCTACCGCACTTCATGTCTGCCGTTGGTACGGTGACACCTCACCGGAAAATTTGTGGAAGATCAAACCATGCTTAGAGAAGACGAGGGTGCTCGACCACGAAGGCGGCCAGAGACGCCAGATGCATGCTGGAAGATGAAATCAGCGCATGCCATAGCTTAATTATGTCACAGTTGGAGTTTGTTGGATATTTCACAATCGGTTTTCCTTGGTTGAACCAACTACATATTGTAGTCAGTTTTATTTCCTCGACCGTCACACGATCCGAGAGTTGATTTCGGTAGCAAACTAACCATGGTCGTCCAAGAATTATCCCACTCTGTTTTGTCACTAAAACCTACTCGGTGTTCAGTTATATAAATTCATTTCAGAACCGGCTGCGAAAAATATGTACTATTATTAGCTCAATATAACTTTTGTCAGATTGCAAAAACCAACTCATGCCTATTACTAATAGTAACTCTAATAATCTATATTTTTTTTGTGTGCGTTCCACCAATTTCAAATCATACATAGGACAGGACCGACGCAACAATCATACATGGGCAGGACAGCGACATGAGAAAGGACCATCAAACATTAAACATCAAACATTTCACCAAATCACCCAATCCTGCCAATGAATAACCATATAGTGCCATCGCCAACCTGGAACTTGGCACCTAACTTAAAGAAATCATTTTAAATCGTGGATACTATGTGAGAATTGAGATCCTGCCACGTGATTGGAGGCAAAAATGTTGTGAGCTCCTTTATATTTGGCTAAAATCAGCCTAAACCGGAGTGTGTGGTTCACTACGGGAAAAACAGGCGTTTCCAAGCGGCCAAAACACTTGGCGAAGGCCGTAAAACGCTCGGCAAATCCTTTGCCGAGTTCATTTCATCGGGGCTCTCGGCAAAGGGTGTCGGCAGAGGAGGTACCGGCAAAGAGCTCTTTGCCGAGTTCATTCCGTCGGGGCTCTCGGCAAAGGCTTTGCAGTGTGTTAAAGCGGGGCACTCGGTAAAGAAAACTAAACGGCCATTACCCACACGGAGACGGCGGAGCCACGTGGCAGATGTCTTTGCCGAGTGCATGTCAATACAGCCATCGGCAAAGGTTGCTTCTTTGCCAAGTGCTACGGTGAATAGCCATCGGCAAAGACCTCTCCTGTGAGGCTGAGCTGCGGGCTTTGCCGAGAGTTGCACTCGGCAAAGACCTGTAATTTTGGTATTTTTCATATTTTTTGTAATAATTCCTGCAGTTCAAACAATTCAATATATACACATATATATTGCATCCATACACATATCATCACAAATATTATCACATGCATATCAAAAAGTCATGCACAAAATCACAAGTGCCACACAAACAAAACGACAACACAAATATTTATATCACAACTCCTATCACCCTTCAGTCGCATTAATGAGATGATCATGACCTAAAATCATCAATTACTAAAGAGATTCATGCCCTAAATACTTAAAAGAGCCAAATCGCAAGTCACTGGGTGTCATGATCAAAGAATAGTTAGCACAAGACGCACACATGGCTGTGGCATGAAGGCCGTGACCCAAAGCACCATGGATACAAAAGGAGAACCAAGAGCACGTACAATAGGGTTGTAGCCCACCCAAAACATGACAGAGCAGTAGGACGTCGCCGACGGCAGCGAGGACATCAACATCTTGTCCTAGACATCAGCAGCATCCTGCTGTGGAACTCGTCAGACATATGGTGCGAGATCCCCATCGGCCACCAGCCACGAAAGCCCTTCCTGCTGGTGGTGCCAAATCAAGTAACTTTGATATCATTTTTGTAAGAACAAAAGACGGAAGGTAATTGGCATGTATACATTATTGCCTCGGGTAACAACAATTCGAGTGTGACCAAAGAAGTACCTCTGGAGTTCAAGGAGGTGTTGTCCAGGCAGGATGATGAGTCGCTAACTTTCATGTAATGTCACCAAGACAAACAACAACCAGTATCAGGATCAGAAGTTCAGGACAAGAATAATGAAGGAATTTATGGTATGCATGACAAGGAGATGATGCAAACGGTCACAATGAAGGCATAATAAGCTAGACTCTTAAAAATATGGATAATACTATGGGAACTACTAAGAAATATTATATCACAGTAACACTCATAATCATCCATTAGCTCGGGATTATAGGACGAGGCTACTGTCTAGCATATCTGGGTAGTAGAAATACTATCAAACATCGGAGAAAAAAGGTTGTAAGATTCAACTCAAACCAATCTGAACTCGGGTTCGTGAATCTAGCATATCGGGGTACAGGGTACGACACTAAATCTAGAACACCTCTTGAATCCACAAAGGCAGGTCTCAGGATCCAGTACTAATCAGTAAAAGCTGCGCAAGACCTGTTGGGACTAGGGATAGAGAGAAGAGGTGATGTCTCACCGGCTGCGCGGTCTTGTTCCCGGTGACGACATCGGAGGAGACCGCGAGGATGGAGCCAAGGTGCTGCGGCAGAGGAGGATGCAGGGAAGGAGGGTTTCCTATCGCCACCGGATCTCGTGGCCACCAGCGCCAGGAACCTGGTGGATAGCGACCTTGAGCTCCGCACCGAGAAGAAGATGATTTAACCCACAAGCAAAATATTAAGTGAAATTCTTTTTTTCTCAAGAGACTGATCATGCTTGTTACTTGCTGGAGTAGCAATCGTGAAAGTGATGTGCGTTTAACAATATAGTACTAGACACAGATGCAAGTCTTGGCTAGTAATTAGAAAATCATACTACAGCTCCTAGAATACAATTAAAACATTTTTACACTGTTACATAGTCCAATGGCACAAGAATAACAAGCATTGCGTTCATGATTTATAGCATCTGCTATCAGGGGGATTGGAGAACATCAGCAGATAAGAATCAAAATACGTGCAAACTAGAACTAATTTGGATACTACGAGATACTGCAACCAAACGTGGAAAGTAGATGCATTTCTGCTCCCAAAACAAATCAAGATCAATCTGGGTGTACATATACAAACCCCTACAGCATATACGAGGAATTGGGTCTCACCTGCTCCAGTAGCATCCTGTGACAGTCCATCGGGGAGCCATGTGGAGCCGACGACGACGAACAGCGCGTGGTGGACGACCGTCTGCGCAGCCCTCTCTGGCTCGCGTCGGCGCCGTAGCATCCTTCTGTCCGGCGCCCCTTCACCGGTCGGAGCTGGAGCCATCTGCGGCGCCTAGATGCGTTGCCGCCCAGTTCAGAGCTCAAGGACGCCGGTGACGGTGTGAGCCCCAGGCAGGCCACATGGGCTCCGCTGCGCATCACCCCACCGCTGCCACCATGGATTCGACAGATCGAAGCTTCTCCCCCTGCTCCTTCTGTCAAGCCGGAGCCTGGATCTAGGGTTTGTGGTGGCTGGGATCGAGCGGCGAGGTGTGCGGATGGGGGCGCCGTTTCTGGGGGAGAGAGCGGCGAGGTGTGCGGAAGGCGAGAGAGAGGGAGGCGGCGGTGCATGAGTTCTCGTGAAGGAATGGGAGGAGATGAGGGTGCCCCGCGCTGCTAGGGTTTGGAAGGAGGGGTGAGTTAGAGACGTTGGATTTGGATTGGTAGGCTCTGGATGGTTCGAATAGGGTCCAGAGGGGTGATCCGTGGGAAGAGCGGTTCTGCCTTCTGATTGGTTCCGGACACCATTTAAAATGGTCTCTAAGTGCTAAAAACAGGGTGTTCGTGAAACAACTACCAAGAATATTTTACAAAATGGCACTACTAAAATTTTCCTAGCAACTGGTACACATAAGAGGACTCCATGTCGAAGAATTTTATTTTTTGATATTTTCTTCATTTTCTTTGATTTTTTCAAAAACAAGTCAAAATGGAGAGCATGGCTATTCGTTGAAAGAGGTCGAATATTTCAAAACTATCAACGTTTCTGTGAAATAATCACTACTTGTGTATCTTACAATGATTTTTCTAAAATTTTCAGAGCAAACTATCACACATCTATAGTTTCAATTGCAATTACTTTCGGAAAATCGACATAAAGTCATTTAAATGTGCGAAATAGGTAGAAAGCGAGCAAATTCCTCATATTTGTGTATTATCCATCACATATGGACCACTTTGTGTGAAAATTGGATAGGTGCCATTTTGCACCATATTTTTTGTACTTACTTCACAAAAAGTCATTTTTGGCACTTAAAAAATGAAATATGATATTTATAAAAATAATTTGAGAAAACTATGTTCGGTAACATTGTTTCCCATACGAAGATACAGCTATGTGCCAAATATGGGTGCATTATCAAAAACTATGCCACGAGAATGGTCACATCTTGATCTTTTGGATTGAAACATATACATGTTTATAGATGATAGAGTTTTTTGTGAAGGATTGTTTTGAATAGTTTGTCAGAACTCAAGTTTATTATTTTTCCTAGCAACTAGTACACATCAGAGGACTCCATGCCAAAGGATTTATTTTTCTGATATTTTCTTCATTTTCTTTGAGTTTTTTCAAAAACAAGTCAAAATGGAGAGCATGGCTATTCGTTAAAAGAGGTCAAATTTTTCAAAAATATCAACGTTTCTGTGAAATAATCACTACCTGTGTATCTTACAATGATTTTTCTAAAATTTTCAGAGCAAACTATCACACACCTATAGTTCAAATTGTAATTACTTTCGTAAAATCGAGATAAAGTCATTTAAATGTGCGAAATTAGGTAGAAAGCGAGAAAATTCCTCATATTTGTGTATTATCCATCACATATGGACCACTTTGTGTGAAAATTGGATGGGTGCCATTTTGCACCATATTTTTTGTACTTACTTCACAAAAGAGTCATTTTTGGCACTTAAAATGAAAAATGATATTTATAAAAATAATTTGATAAAACTCTGTTCGGTAACTTTGTTTCCCAAACAAAGATACACCTATGTGCCAAATATGGGTGCATTATCAAAAACTATGCCACGAGAATGGTCACATCTTGATCATTTGGATTAAAACATATACATGTTTATAGATGATAGAGCTTTTTGTGAAGGATTATTTTGAATAGTTTGTCAGAACTCAAGTTTATTATTTTTCCTAGCAACTAGTACACATCAAAGGACTCCATGCCAAATGATTTATTTTTCTGATATTTTCTTCATTTTCTTTGAGTTTTTTCAAAAACAAGTCAAAATGGAGAGCATGGCTATTCGTTGAAAGAGGTCGAAATTTTCAAAACTATCAACGTTTCTGTGAAATAATCACTACTTGTGTATCTTACAATGATTTTTTTAAATTTTCAGCGCAAACTATCACACACCTATAGATCAAATTGTAATTACTTTCAAAAAATCGGCATAAAGTCATTTAAATGTGCGAAATTAGGTACAAAGCCAGAAAATTCCTCATATTTGTGTATTATCCATCACATATGGACCACTTTGTGTGAAAATTGGATGGGTCCCATTTTGCACCATATTTTATGTATTTACTTCACAAAAGAGTCATTTTTGGCACTTAAAAAATGAAAAATGATATTTATAAAAATAATTTGAGAAAACTCTGTTCGGTAACATTGTTTCCCATATGAAGGTACACCTATGTGCCAAATATGGGTGCATTATCAAAAACTATGCCATCAGAATGGTCACATCTTGATCATTTGGATTGAAACATATACATGTTTATAGATGATAGAGCTGTTTGTGAAGGATTGTTCTGAATAGTTTGTCAGAACTCAAGTTTATTATTTTTCCTAGCAACTAGTACACATCAGAGGACTGCGCATGCCATAGGATTTATTTTTCTGATATTTTCTTCATTTTCTTTGAGTTTTTTCAAAAACAAGTGAAAATGGAGAGTATGGCTATTCGTTGAAATAGGTCGAATTTTTCAAAGCTATCAACATTTCTGTGAAATAATCACTACTTGTGTATCTTAAAATAATTTTTCTAAAATTTTCAGAGCAAACTATCACACACTTGTAGTTCAAATTGTAATTACTTTCAGAAAAAATCGGCATAAAGTCATTTAAATGTGCGAAATTAGGTAGAAAGCGAGAAAATTCCTCATATTTGTGTATTATCCATCACATATGTACCACTTTGTGTGAAAATTGGATGGGTGCCATTTTGCACCATATTTTTTGTACTTACTTAACAAAAAAGTAATTTTTGGCACCTAAAAAATGAAAAATGATATTTATAAAAATAATTTGAGAAAACTCTATTCGGTAATATTGTTTCCCATACGAAGATACACTTATGTGCCAAATATGGATTCATTATCAAAAACTATGCCACGAGAATGGTCACATCTTGATCATTTGGATTGAAACATACACATGTTTATAAATGATAGAGCTTTTTGAGAAGGATTGTTTTGAATAGTTTGTTAGAACTCAAGTTTATTATTTTTATTTGCAACTAGTACACATCAGAGGACTCCATGCCAAATGATTTTTTTGTTATTTTCTTCATTTTCTTTGAGTTTTTTTAAAACAAGTAAAAATGGAGAGCGTGGCTATTCGTTGAAAGAGGTCGAATTTTTCAAAACTATCAACGTTTTTGTGAAATAATCACTACTTGTGTATATTACAATGATTTTTCTAAAATTTTCAGAGCAAACTATCACACACCTATAGTTCACTTTATAATTACTTTTGGAAAATCGACATAAAGTCATTTAAATTGGGGGAATTTGGTAGAAAGCGAGAAAATTCCTCATATTTGTGTATTATCCATCAAATATGGACCACTTTGTGTGAAAATTGGATGGGTGCCATTTTGCACAATATTTTTTGTACTTCACAAAAAAGTCATTTTTGACACTTAAAAAAAATGAAAAATGATATTTATAAAAACAATTTGAGAAAACTCTGTTTGGTAACATTGTTTCCCATACCAAGCTACACCTATGTGACAAATATGGTCACATTATCATAAAATATGCCACGGGAATGGTCACATTATCATAAACCATGCCACGAGAATGCCATGGGAAAGTCAAAATGGAGAGCATGACTATTCGTTGATTGAACGAGGTCAAACTCGGGAGTTAGTTATTGGAATTTTACACCTTCTATCAGAACTATATATATATATATATATATATATATATATATATATATATATATATATATATATATATATATATATATATATATATATATATTAGGACACCCCGTGGGATTCGGATGGTTTCCGATAGCACCTCGCCCAGACAGCAGCCATACCATCATCTGTGGGTCCTGCGTCGTCTACCCCTTTGACTGGTGACGAAAGAGGGTTGACCGATGGACTTTTATCTTACTTTGTGTTAGGGTGGGTCATAGGAACATGGAAAACCAAAATCGAGCCCAACTATTAACAAGTTACCCTTTGATTGCATCGACATGGGAGTTTCACTCTCTAGTTGCAGAACCTTCCTGCGGAGGTGGTGTCGTCTGTGAACGAGAGGTCAAACTCGGGAGTTAGTTATTTGAATTTTACACCTTCCATCACAACTATATACATATATTAGGACATCCCACGTGATTCGGATGGTTTCGGATAGCTCCTCGTCCCGACAACAGCCATACCATCATCTGTGGGTCCTGCGTCGTCTACCAGTTTGACCGGCGACGAAAGAGGGTTGACCGATGGACTTTTCTCTTAGTTTCTGTTAGGGTCAGTTATAGGAACATGGAAATCAAAACCAAGCCCAACTATTAATTAGATAATATCCGATGGCAGCGACGTGGGAGTTTAACACACGTGACAAAAGTGAAAAAAAGAGAAAAAAACTTTGCCAAGTGTTGCTCTTTGCCGAGCGCCCTGGCGGAATACACTCGGCAAAGATTTTAAATTGGCGGGAAAAAACAAAATTTGAAGAAAATAGAGGTGGGAAAATTGTAATATTAGCGGGACTTTTTGGTGCGAAAAGGTGTAAAATCTTTGCCGAGCGCATTTTCTAAAGGCACTTGGCAAAGAGGGTAATGTCTAGAACTTTGGTATGTGCGTGCTCACCACTCACCACCAGGCAACCCTGGTTACAGCTCCGGCCTGTGCACCATGTGTTAGATTTAAGTTAAGCGATCCTGGTTTTGATTTCGCTGTATGCTGCTGTGTAAATAGACACATACACTCCGTCGTGAAGTTCATCTCGATCGACATATACTCAGTCGTGCACGGTGTCATATACGGATTGAGCACAGCCGACGGCTAGCTAAGCAAGCAACAATGGCGGCGCCGATACTGGATCAGCTGACGGTGCAGCGGGGCGAGCCGTCGCTGGTGTATCCGGCGCGTCCGACGCCGATCGAGCGCAAGCCCCTGTCGGACATCGACGACCAGGAGAGCATGCGCATCTACGGCGCCTCCATCCACCTCTTCCGAGGCGGCCACCCATCCTTGGAGAATTCGGATCCGTCAGCGTGGTCCGGGCCGCGCTGGTGGAGCTGCTGGTGCACTACTACCCGCTGGCCGGCCGTCTGCGGGAGGAGGCCGGCCGGAAACTGGTGGTGGACTGCAGTGGCCAGGGTGTCGTGTTCGTGGAGGCTGCCGCCGACATCACCGTCGACGATCTCGGCGACGTGCGGTACCCGCCGTTCCCGCGCTCCGACGAGTTCCTTGCCGACGGTCTCGTGTACCTGCCGTCGGGGCTACCGGTTATCGTCGACAAGCCTCTCCTATACGTCCAGGTGCAAACTAATTCAGCACGTAAATGGAATATATATATGTGTAGTGCGTGTTTTGTAAGGAAGAAGAACATGAAATGTATCTCGTATACTAGGTAACACGGCTCAAGTGCGGAGGATTCGTCGTGGGTCAACGGACTTGCCACTGCATCAGCGACGCCCCCGGCGTAATGCAAATGTTGAAGGCTCTAGGAGAGCTGGCGTGCGGCGCAGCCTCGCCGTCGGTGCCGCCGGTCTGGGCCAGGGAGATGTTCAACGCACGGCAGCCACCAAGGCCGTCCTTCCCGCATATCGAGTACCAGGAGCCCACCGGCGACGACGTGATCAACACCACACCATGGGCACTTGCTCCACATTTTGGATTCCATGATTACTTTTCTGAGCAGCTGCCCCTTGTTTTAGGCTCCGGCATGTATGCACACATGTGTACATGCATACTAAATTTGTAGGGTTAGAATTACCACACCGGCCCACACCCATTGAAGCAAGCTTGCTGTTTTATACTCCAGTGTGCATACCTAGATGTCTACACACAGGCTAGAGCTGGATGTTTGTAACTTCCATAATGTCGACCGCTGAAAGCAAGCATGCCCTGCACTGATTTATCATTTTTATATAAAGAAAAAGTTTTTCCATATGTCCTGGTTAGGCCACCCTACCTCCTCTAACTGATTTCATAACCCAATCGGAGAAAATCGTCCCCAGGCCTTTATCTTGCATCATTTGATACAAGTTGGCGATGCGGGACACGATCGGCGCTCCGGCCGGATCTCCACCGGCCGGTCGTTTCTGGGCCGGGGAATCGGACCGTTGCGACGTCGCGGACGATCGGCCAGGCTCGCCTCGCCCAGGGCGGAGGGGTGACCGGCGGCTGACGTTGGCTCCGCCGGCGTGGTTGGGGGCGGCCGGGTCGCGTTTCGCCTGCCTGGGGGGCTTTCGGCGGATCTGTCCGGCGATCTTGGGCTAGACGTCAAGCACGTTGCCGTTCGGTCGGCCTTGGAGGCAGTGGAGGCCGTCGGGGGCTCTCCGGATGACTCGACGCCGTCGCCCCTCTCCGACGAGGCGCTGCAGCAGCAGTTATGGGTCGACGCCGGCTTCCCTACGTCGGAAAGTCGCTTCTGGGAACGTGTGACATCGCCGGCGGTAGGTGAGCGGCCTAATGGTGTTTCGTTGTGCAGGTCGCCGGCAAGGGTGGAGAAGGTGGCGTCGCTGCGGGGAAGGGGACGGGGTCTAGTCTCCTCGCCGGTTGGTCTGCGGATCGCATGGACCCCGCCGAGGATGGGGCCTTGGAGGGGACCTCTCCCTCCCCGGCGTTCTTCCCCCCCCCCCCCCCCCCCGTCAGTGCTGGCTTCCTTCGTCGACATGGCGCTCGAGGCGCACGGGCGGACGGCTTCCGGCGGGATGGCTGCATCGATCGTTCCGGCGTCGGGCCGGACTCGCCGCGATCTCCGGGAGGTGGCGCGATTTCCGGGTTTCAAACCGGACGCGGATCGAGTGGAGGGCCTGGGGCGCATGCGGCTGATCCTGGCCGTCGGACGTGGGCCCACCTTCAGCGTCGGTTCGCAGGACTTTGGGACCGGGCGTGCCCTAACTCCTCGTCCGTGTCCCAGGTCGATCGCGTCTCCAACGCGTGCTCCGCTATGTCGCTCCCTTCGTCGCCAGCAGCCGCTGCTTCGCCGTCCTCTCCTGCCGCAGCCCGGCTGCTGCTGCGTTCCTCGTCCTCGTCCGCGTGCCTGCCGCCGTCATCGCGCTCGTCTCCGGCGGTTCCTTCGGTGACTTCGTCTGCGGCTGCCCGGCCGCTGCCGTGCCTTGGCCGCTCCTTCGCCGCTGTCGTCTCCATCCCGCCAGCCAGACCGATGAACCCAGGGCCACAGCGGATGCCGGCGCCGGCTGGCCCTCGTGGTGGCGCGCCCCGGCCGCCGCCGCAGACTGCTCCCCTCGGGTCGCAGATGGGGCAGCCGCCGATGATGGGTGCTGTGGGTCCAGCGGCCGCTTCATCCGCACCGGCCGGTGCCCCGATGTTGCCCCAGGCCGGGGGTTTCCAGTATCGTCCCCTTCAGCCGCCTTCTCGACAGTATGGGCCGCCAGGGTATATGCCGCCGCAGCTCATGCCGTATGGGCAATTCTTACCGCCGCAGATGCAGGCTCCTGCGTTCCCTCCCTTTATGCAGCAGCCTACGCCTCCTCCGGCTGCTGCGGGAGGTCTGGGAGCGTCTCGGGCTAAGAAGAAGAAGAAGAATGGTCCGTCGGGGGCGGTGGTTCTGCCTCCACAGCAAGCCCTGCCTCAGCAGGGGCTTCAGCCACAGCAGGTGGCGCCGTTTGTGCAGCAGCCTCAGTTCGTGTCCGCTGGTATGCAGCAGGGGTTGGTCATGATTGGCCAGCAGCCGGGGGTTCAGCAGCAGCAGGTGGTTTCGGTTGCTCCTGTGACTTCTGTTGTTGATGTTGTTCCTGCTGAGAGTTCTGTTGCCCCTCAGAGCAAGGCCAAGAAGAAGGCTACTGTCTGTTGGAAGTGTGCGGTTAACACCCACGCGACCAAAGATTGCACGGTTCAGCACTTTTGCTTGGTTTGCAACAACACTGAGCACCCGACCATGCGGTGTCCGACTCTTCGACTTCCGAGGCCTTCTGCTTTCACTTCTGGTTTCGGTACGGATGCTACTTTGTTTTTGCAGATGCCGGATAGTGTGTTTAAGGAGCATCTTGCTCCGACTAGCTCCCCCACTGCACTGGTGTCGATTGTTGGTGAGCCAGTCACTGCGATTGCTATTCAGAATCTGATGTCTCGGATGTGCCCTACTAGCGCTCAGTGGACTTGGGAGGCCATTCCTCATGGGCCTGATGCTTTTCTGATCGGTTTTCCTTCTCTAGAGGATCTTCAGAGGTTGGACGGTTTTCAGATGAGTGTTGCTTCCTTCTCCGCTCAGGCCACTGTCTCTGTTTGGGTGGCTCAGGATATCCAGCCTAAGAGGAGGTTAGAGCATGTTTGGGTCCATGTGCAGGGAGTTCCGTATGCTGTCAGACACTTTCTGGGGCTCTGGGCAGTTGGTTCTCTTATTGGCACGACTTTAGCTGTGGACTTGGTCACCTTGCGGAGTCAGGGTGTGGTCCGTATCTTGGTGGCGATGACTGATTCTTCGGCTCTGGATAGCCAGCAGGATGAGATTGGTCCTTATGTTGGTCCTTCGTGTGTTATCAAGCTTGGGGAGTATGCTTTTTTCTTCCGGAGGGAGTCTCCTGCTTTTGTTCCGGATCCTAGCTTTGTTCCTTTTTTCTGGAGGCGTAAGGGTGATGACTCCGGGGTTAATGGACCTGGTAACACTGAGGGTTCGGGTTCTTTGGATCCGGCGAGTGCTCCTGGTGGGCTAGTCAGCAGACTTCTCATATGGACATTGATGCTGGCACGTCTTCTGGGGCTCTGGTGGTTGGTCGGTCTGTGGTGTCGGAGGGGAGGCATATGGTGGCGATCACCCCGTATAACCCTAGGCCGACGACGCCTCGTGGTATGGAGATCGTTTCTAGGGTGCGGTGTTCCTCGTCCCATCTTCTGCGTCAGACTTCGGAGCCGGTGTCGCCGGTCGCACCGGGACTGGCCTCTGTGACACCGGTGGTTGCCGATGTGGCCTCGGAGTTGGCAGTGGTCGCTGCGGTGGACCTCGCGGTGGTCCCCTTTGAAGGTGGTGGTTCTCACGGGTCGGCCTGTTTTCCTGAGCGGGAGACGGGGGCTGCCGACTTCGACTCTGCAGACCTGGTCTCTCCCGTGGTCTTGGACGGAGAGATGGAGGTGGTCTCTTCCCCGACTTTGACCCCTCCGTCACCTGATCGTGCTTTGTGGTTGGAGCCTGAGCTGGTATCTTCCTCGCTTTTACCAGCTCAGGGCGCAGTCGGGCTGGGGTCGGCACCTTCGTTGCCTGTGCTGACCCAGGCCTTCGCTGCGTCGGCGTCGCCTACTACTGCTGGAGGCTCTGCCTCGCCTGGTTCGCCTCCCCCATGGTGGTGCCGACTACTACTCCGATCCGCCGCAGTGAGCGGTTTGGGGTGGGGTTGGACGGGGCCTCTGCCACTGACGAGGACTCGTTGGCGAAGGCTATGCGTCGCAAGGCAACTCGCAATTTGGACCCCATAGGTACGGATTTAAATTCAAAGTCTTTTCTTTCTTTTTCAAACAAGTCAATTCAGTCTAAACTTCATAGTGTAGGTTTTAATCTTGGTAGAGATAAGCCTCAGGTTGAGGTGTCAACTAATGTCTTGAGGCATATGGAATTTGACCGTCTAACGGTTATTCCAAAAGCATCGATAGTGTTGACAGCCACCTATGAGGATGAGGAAGAGGCGAATGCCACATCAGATGGTCAGCTTCTTTCTCACCTTGTTGGTGATGTGTCGGAGGTGGGTTTGGATGAGGACGGGCTTAGTTCATTGTATGAGCTTACAGTAACCGGCCGGAAGTCTAAATCTGCCTCTAACAAGGCGTCCCGGAGACGGGCTAAGTTTTCCAAATCCCCAATAGTTTCCAAATGAATGGCATGTTTGCAAATAGCAGAGGTCTTGGTGACTTGGCTAAGCACTTGCACTTCGCTGGATGTATTCGGGATCATAGTTTGGATTTCTTAGCTATTTCGGAGACGGGGCGGCGAGAGTTTTCGCAAGGTCTATTGGACCGCCTTTCAGGTGGTATGGATTTTGCTTGGTACTCTCGACCCCCGCGGGGCCGTTCGGGGGGCATCTTACTAGGCGTCAGGACTGATACCATGGAGGTGTTGACCGTTTCGGATGGTGATTTTCACATTAAAATGCACATCCGGAATAAGGCAGACAGCTTCATTTGGAGTCTTGTTGCTGTGTATGGGCCTGCCCAGGTAGAGCATAAGTCCGATTTTCTTCGTGAATTGGTAAACTTGGCAAAGGATAATCCACATCCGCTTATCATCGGTGGGGATTTTAATTTGCTTCGTTTTCCGTTCGAGAAAAGTAGGGGACGTTTTGACAATCGTTGGCCTCTCTTGTTCAATGCGGTCATTGACAGCTTGGATTTAAGAGAGATTTCAATGGTTGGGAGACAGTTCACTTGGGCTAATTCTCTGCCTGAACCCACATATGAAAAACTGGATCGCGTACTGATGGACGCTGATTGGGAATCCAAGTTCCCATTGGTATCAGTACAGGCTCTAGAGCGTATTGAGGGTCTGTCGGATCACGCTCCTATTCTTTTGACCACCGGTATGGCTACTCCCCCAACCAAACCACGGTTCAAGTTTGAACTTGGTTGGCTTCTGATGGAGGGCTTTCATGAGATGGTCAAAAGGATTTGGGACAGACCAGTCGCGGGTGCCTCTCCGATCCAGATATGGAATAACAAGATGCGGGCTATGCGCACTCATCTTGTAGGGTGGGCACGCCATACTACTGGTTTACTTAAAAAAGAGAAGTTACGTCTTTCCTCCATTATTGATGATTTGGAGGCCTTGGCAGAGGTGCGTCTATTATCCCCACAGGAAATTGAGCTGAAAAGCCAATCCAATGCGCAAATAGCCAAACTTCTGCGAGAGGAAGAGTTGAAATGGTATCAACGTTCCAAACCTAAATTCATCCTTCAAGGGGACTCGAATACGCGCTATTTCCATAGTATTGCCAATGGCAGACATAGGAAAAAGCGCATTCATTCCTTGGTGCAGGATGAAGGAACGATTGAGGGCCAGGAGCAACTAAAGTCGTACATTACTAATTATTACAAGGGGCTGTTCGGAGCTCCAGAGGAAGGGAACTTCACTCTGGATGAGTATAGAATAGCTGATATTCCCCAGGTTTCTGTTGAAGAAAATAACCTACTCACTAAGTCCTATTCGGAGGAAGAAGTGCGTTTGGCTGTTTTCCAAATGGAACACAATAAAGCACCTGGACCGGATGGTTTCCCGGCAGAGTTCTATCAGAATTTCTGGGACGTTATCAAGTCTGATTTGCTTAATATGTTTGCTTCCTTACATGCTGGTCAACTGGAGTTATTTCGTCTCAATTTTGGTGAGATTATTTTGCTACCTAAGATTAATGAGGCAGAAAGGATCCAACAGTATAGACCTATCTACCTTCTTAATGTAAGTTTCAAAATATTCACTAAAGTTGCAACGATCCGGTTGAGTAGTGTGGCGGACCATGTGGTCCGGCCTTCTCAGACTGCCTTTATGCAAGGCCGCAATATCCTCGATGGGGTTGCAATATTGCATGAAACGGTCCATGAATTGCACAGGAAGAAACTGAATGGGGTAATTTTAAAAATTGATTTCGAAAAAGCTTATGATAAAGTTAATTGGTCTTTCCTTCAACAGACGCTCAGAATGAAAGGTTTTTCTTCTGAATGGCGTGCGCTTATTGATTCCTTTGTGTCGGGTGGAAGTGTGGCCATCAAAGTCAATGATGACACTGGTAGATACTTCCAAACGAAAAAGGGTCTTAGACAAGGAGACCCTCTGTCGCCAATACTATTTAATATAGTGGCGGATATGTTGGCCATCTTGATCGAGCGTGCTAAGTCTGAGGGTCAAATTGAAGGTGTGATCCCCCATTTGGTTGATGGTGGATTATCGATTCTTCAATATGCCGATGATACAATCCTTTTTATGGAACATGACATCGAAAAAGCTCGGAACCTAAAGTTAATCCTATCGGCATTCGAGCGATTATCGGGTCTAAAGATAAACTTTCATAAAAGTGAATTGTTTTGTTTTGGCGAGGCCCAGGATGAAGCTTCTGTGTATGCCGAGCTTTTTGGGTGTGCACAGGGCCAATTCCCTATCAACTACTTGGGGATCCCGATTCATTATCGGAGACTCACAAATGTTGAATGGAAGTTGGTGGAGGAACGACTTCAGTTTCGTTTAAATAGTTGGAAAGGTAAACTCCTATCCCTCGGAGGAAGATTGGTTCTCATTAATTCAGTACTGACAAACATTGTACTGTATATGATTTCCTTCTTCCAATTGCCTAAAGGGGTCTTGAATAGATTGGATTATTTCCGCTCAAGATTCTTTTGGCAAGGGGATAGTGAGAAGAAGAAGTATCGATTGACTAAATGGAGTGTGGTTTGCCGGCCAAAAGACCAAGGTGGGCTCGGAGTTCATGATCTCGAGGTTAAGAATAGAGCACTACTTGGTAAATGGTTATTCAAACTTCTTTCGGAAGAAGGAATTTGGCAGACTCTTGTAAGAAGGAAATATGTGGGGGAAAAAGCTGTATCCCAGGTTGTTTGGAAACCTGGAGATTCACACTTTTGGGCTGGTCTCATGGCCACAAAAAAGTATTTCTTCCCACATGCTTCTTTCTCCATTAAGAATGGATCGGAGATTAGGTTCTGGGAAGATAGATGGCTTGGCCAAACTACTCTTCGTGAACAGTATCCGGCTCTATATAATGTGGTGCGTTACAAAGGCGACACATTGGCTAAGGTGATGGGTACATCCCCACCTAATGTATCATTTAGGAGAACGCTATTAGGGCCTCGAGAAGCAGCTTGGAATGCTTTGTTGCTTCGGTTGGACTCTATTCAACTCCAGGGAGGCCCTGATGAACTTCGTTGGATTCTAACTAAGAATGGTATTTTCTCGGTTGCTTCCATATATAGAGTTCTTATCCAATCGGTTGTTCCGGTTGATTCTAATAAGAAAATTTGGATGATGAAGATACCTCTCAAAACAAAGGTGTTTGCGTGGTATCTTCGTCGGGGAGTTATTCTTACAAAAGACAACCTTGCCAAGCGCAACTGGCATGGGAGTAAAAAGTGTGTTTTCTGTACTCATGACGAGTCCATAAAACACCTTTTCTTCCATTGTGAGTTTGCTCGGTCTATATGGTCAGCTGTCCAAATAGGTTCTACCTTATATCCCCCGCGGAGCGTTGCAAATATTTTTGGCAACTGGCTAAACGGGGTCGATCCTAAGTTTAAAGTACTTATTAGGGTGGGAGCGATTGTCGTTATTTGGTCGCTTTGGCTGTGTAGAAATGACAAGGTTTTTAATGACAAAAATTCCTCTATTCTGCAGGTTATCTACCGTTGCACTGCTACTCTCCGATTATGGTCGGTCCTTCAGCGTGTGGAGCACCGGGATTTGTTCTTGGAGGTATCGTCGCGATTGGAGGCAGCAGCCAGGGAGCTTTTCTCCCGACATGGATGGTCGCATAGCCTGCGGATCAGCTATTAGTTTCCTTGGGCGGTCTTACAATTTCTCAAGATGATATGTAATCCGCTCTTTTATTTCTGATGATTTGGACATGGTGGACGGTTTTGGGCGGTGTGCATCTCAGTTATGCAGAGGCCGGGTGTAATGCTTAATACTTTAAGTAATAAAATCCCTTTATCCAAAAAAATATGTCCTGGTTATCAGATTGCACTACTTCAGTTATGGGAATCAGCCTCTTATTTACTGTCTAATTTACCAAAAAACAGACCACGGGCTAATATTTCACGCTCTTAGACTGCACGTCTACACCCATTAGAGAATAGAGCTGCACAATCGCTACCCCACTGGTACTCTATCCTACAAGCCATTCTGCTCAAAAAAAAAAAGATCTCTCGGCAAGGTTGTGTGTTTCTGGAGCAAGTTTGGATCAATATTGTTTCTCACTTACATTCTGTTTTTTCTATCTGATATTATTGTTGTGCGGCACGTGATTTCTTCCTTTCTATAGTTGTTCGGTGATGTATGAGCTAAACCTGAAGCTGATTAGGCCTATGATGACTTTGTGAGTGTCTTAGTTTTGCTAAATGGTTGCGCTTCTGTTCTAGGGATCTGACACTTTCTATTCTCATGTCAACTTTTGTTTTTATCTTAGTTCACAAGGCTTGCTATTCCACTATAGATTTGGCTGCTCATATAATTCACAACCCTTATAGCTTACCCTGCCATACAACAATAGGGCTACACCTTGCTATTGAAAACAAACCATTGCCTCACATGCATGGGAGCTACAAATAAGGAAGAAGCAAACTGAAGTATGGGAAAATCAGGGAATCCGTTCTTCCACCCTTGTTTGTGGTACTTCGTAATACAAACAGATTTCTGGGTAGCACCATTATTGTTTTACCAATGTTGATGTTGCATTTGTTAACATATAAACCCAACCATTGAAGTTCGCACATGTCCTTTGCTTTATCGTAAGATACAGACAAGTGTTAAGATTTCTGCTGTTGTAGAATGGTGGGAGGAGACCAGTGTCACATCTATGGAAGTCGTAAATATTGATCGAGCTACAGTGAGATTCTTGACCATACTTTAAGCCTTGAGATGATATATATATTCCGCATCTGAATGGATGTCTTCCTTACTGCTTTCGTTTAGCATAGTGGTAGCAAACTAGCAACAGTTAACGTGGTGCTTTATTATAGTTATTTCTAATATGAGTCTCCATGTACATTCTTAATGTTAAATTGAAAATAACTTTATTTTTCTTCAGTTTAGCTTCAGTAAAGAACTGCGAGTATTTACTATAGGAAGATCTTATTTTGTGCTCATCTCTTCCATGATATGAAATGGATGTACTCTCTGTAAAAAGTCAGCAACCGTTGTATGAGAATTTTAACATCATTTGACACAACGGAGAATTACATGGTTGTACCAAATCCTGATGCATGAGGCCTCATTATTCAGATAATACAGGTGGTTCTTCTTTGACACTAGGAGATGTTTTGTTTTGCTCTGGAGATGATCATAATAGAATATACTTAATTTTATGTCATGTGTGATTGTCTCTTATATTGTCAGAATTGCTTAATATGTCCAGTTCTTACATATTTTTCTTTTCTCCATAGTTTTCTTTCATGCGCTCTCCAATTTGTATTCTACAAGTTGCACATATTAAACTTTGCTTCAGAAATTGAGAGATTTGCATGTTACCCAATTCTCCGAGTCCTTTGCTTGTAATTTTGTTTTCTGGCAGCTCTAATTTCTCTTGTTTTCATATTTTGCTTTGTTTGAACGTTAACTGAATATAAGTGCCTTTCAATTGAATATTCCTCAAACACTATATTTGGAGGCTCACCAAGAAGTTCTATTCCATCAAACGATACAGATATGAAGTTCCCATGTGAGTGTTGCACTAATTAAACCGAGATGAATGGCTGTTGTAAATTATAATACACATCCTTTTGAATTGTTTAATTACTGGCCAACCAAGTTCTTAATTATCATTAACTTGAGAACATGTCAATATGTGAATTAGTTCAAAATAAAATGTCAAAATTTGAACATATCATGTGTAAACACTGTAGCTTATATATGGATATTGCTATTTATAGTGATTATAAGTTTGCCATTTTGGTTGCATTATATCATCTTACTGCCTAAAACTACATGATTGCGCATTAGGCTCTCTTGCTCAACACTCGACGCGGTACTATTTTTTCTGTCTCGTAAAGTGGTTTGTGAAGCTTGGTATTTCTATTTCCAACCAAACCTCCATTCTCTCTCGGTTATAATGTAGCGGGCGCAGCAACGCGTGCCTTATCCTTCTAGTATATATGGTTACAGACCTGAACTTACTCATAACATGCAGTACAACTAGCCTCAAGACTAGCTCCGCACTAACATTAGCCGGTAGAGAGATGGGCGACGTGGTCGTGCAGGCTCCGGCGGTGCGGGTGCTCTCGGTGTCGCGTGTCGCACCGTCACAGCAGCACAGTGAACCCCGCCTGAAACTCTCCTTCTTGGACGTGCCCTGGGTGTGGCTGCCCGCGGTGCAGCAGCTCTTCCTGTACGACCTCGGGGATAGCGACGACGACGAGTTCCCGGCGGTGGTCTCACGACTCAAGGCCGCGCTCGCTGACACGCTGACGCACTACCTGCCCTGGGCAGGGAGGCTCGAGTACGAGGCGGAGGCCGGCGACCTCGTCGTCGACTGCGCCGACGCCGGCGTCGCCTTTGTCGAGGCGGACGCCGATGGCATGGACGTGCGGCGGCTCGCCTACGACGAGGTGCACGACATGCCGGCCTTGGCGAGCCTCGTGCCGGAGCTGGATGCCCGGGTGCTCCCGGCGCCGGTTATGTCCGTGCAGGTCTCCCGACTCGGCGCCGGCGGCCTGGCGATCGGACTGTCCATGCACCACGCCGTCGGCGACGGCCGCGCCATGTGGCGGTTCATGGAGGCATGGGCTGCCGCCTCTCGGGAGGGTTCCCCGGTCACCAAGGCCCTCGGCCCGCCAGTCTACTCCCGCGACGCCGTCCACCACCCCCGCGCCGATGAGCTCGCCCGCGAGAGGCTCAAGACCATCGCGCCAAATCTTCCCGTTGTAAGTAGAGTAGATGACATTCCCATTTCTTAATTACCGTGTGGCCATGCTTGCAGTAAGCAATGCTAGCTATGGAATTTCAGGTGAGCTCTGGGGATCGTGACCTGACGAGCCAGCGGTTCAGGCTGGCGCGTCGGACGTTCCACCTCGGCGCTGACGGTGTCCGGTCACTGAAACAGCGGATCGACGATCTCGCGACGGCCGAGTATGCTGCCGCCGACGGCTCGCCTCGGCCGAAGCCAGTGTCGACATTCATGGCACTGGCGGCGCTGGGATGGACGGCTTTCGTCCGTTCCAAGGGGCTCGGCGCCGGGGACGACACGTACCTGATGTTCCTCGCCGACCTGCGCCCCCGCCTCGACCCGCCCGTCGCCGACGCCTACCTCGGCAACTGCGTGAGGAAGTGCCTCGCGAGCTGCAGCGACGCGGCGGAGCTCCTCGGCGAGGCGGGCATCCTCCAGGCGGTGCGCTCTGTTGAGGCGGCGGTGGCTGACATCGCGCCGGCGCCGCTGTCCGGCATGGGCCAGGAGTGGTTCGACAGGGTGAGGGGGCTGCCGTTCGCGCGGCTGGCCAACGTGGTGGCGAGCCCGAGGTTCGAGGCGTACCAACGGACGGACTTCGGGTTTGGGAAGCCCGCCCGGGCGGAGGCGGTGTCGATGAACTTCGACGGCGAGATGATGCTCGTGGGTGGCCGGCGGGATGGAGAGGTGCAGGTCTCCGTGTGCGTCGACCCAGCGCACATGCCCACGTTCAAGGCATGCATGCATCCTGTAGGGTTAGATACCTAGTCAACGCAAATAAATATATTGCTGTTATCACATGCATGCACGCTCCCCGGCCTCCATTTGTATTTTTATTTACTCTCTCTTCACTTTTTACCGCCGCATGTGTGGCCCGTTTGTATTTTTATTTACAATGCATGCATGCATCTCTTCCGCTGCATCGTTTGTCTTTTTTTTTCTCAAAAATTATTGACCATCTTTCTCATAATTTTCTTTAGCTCCATTAAGATTAAGTGAGGCAAGTTTACAATCTTTGTTCTCTATGTGAATGATATCCTTTTGGCAAGTAGCGATAGGAATATGCTACATGGGACCAAGGGTTTCCTCTCCTCGCACTTTCATATGAAGTATCTTGGTGACGCCTCTTATGTTTTGGGCATTGAGATTTACCGAGATAGGTCCAGAGGAGTATTAGGCTAATGTCAGAAGTCATACATTGAGAAAGTGATCCAGAGATAAAATATGAAAAATTGAAAAAGGACACCAGCTCCAGTTTTTAAGGGCGATAAGATTGGTTTATTTCAAAGTCCATGGAATCAATTAGAGGCCGTGCGAATGGAAGATATTGCTAATGCTTCAGCTATCGGAAGCATCATGTACGCTCAGGTTTGTACACGCCCAGACTTAGCGTTTTTTACCGGGATGCTTGGTAGATTTCATTCAGATCGGATGGGACCACCGGAAAGCAGTTAAGAAAGTCTTGCGATATTTGCAGGGTACTAAGGGATACATGCTTACATATGCACGAAAGTCTTAAGAAAGTCTTAGTGTTTACAATTTCTCATTCTGATATGTAATTCGCCTTATTTTAGTTGTTGATGACTTTTGACTGTGTGCATCCTAGTTATGCAGAGGCCGGGTGTAATACTTAAGATTTTTAAGTAATAAAAGCTCTCTTTATCGAAAAAAAAAATTGCAGGGTACTAAGGGATACATGCTTACATATAAGAGATCTGATAACCATGAGGTTATAGGTTACTCAGATTCAAACTTTGTAGGGTGCATGGATACTAAGATATCCACATTAGGTTACATCTTAACCCTTGCAGGCGGAGCCATTTCGTGGAAAAGCTCCAAACAAACCCTTACAACAAATAAGTTGTGGCATGTTATGAGGCAACCCGGCAGGCCGTATGACTTAAAAACTTTATCCTGAATTTAAGAGTGATGGACAACATGTTAAAGCCACTAACATTATAGTGCGAAAACAAAGCCACTAACATTTTCCAAGATATGCACTCAAGAGACAGCATGTGATGGATCAATTCATCCACAGCCCGATGAGTAGACCCACCATTCTCTAAGCACATCATAGCTTTGATCTTGAGTTCAGATGCTCTTCCTCTCGCCTCAGCTCCTTGTTCCCCTTTGATCAACCTCACAATGGCCTGGTTAATCTCCCCGCGCTCAAGCTTCCCCTGCAGCAAAATCCTATCTCCCATTTATCCTGCACATACCTACCGTTTACAACCTGATCTCCAAAGAAAGGCCTAGACAGCATCGGAACCCCCTCAGAGATTCCCTCTAGCGTCGAGTTCCACCCACTGTGCGTCCAAAACCCGCCCACCGCAGGGTGGGCTAGCACCTCCTGCTGCGGCGCCCACCGGAGCACCTTGCCTCTGCCCTCCACCTCGCGCTCGAATCCTTCAGGCAGCTCAGGTTCCTCCATGCCCACAACGAGACCGCGTCGAACGACCCACAAGAAAGGTATGCCGCTGTTGGCTAACCCCCAAGCGATCTCGGCAAGGTCCTCTTGCTGCATCTTAGCGAAGCTCCCAAAGCCCACGTACAACACGGAGGCCGTGGCACGGCTGTCCAGCCACTCGATGCAGCTGCGGTCCTGCTCGACCAGGCTGCTCGTGGCGCCGCCGCCGCCGCCGACGTTGGAGAGCTTATGGAGCGGACCGATGTCGAAGACCCTGATGCCGTCCGCGGCGAGCTCGTCTCGGAGGGCCTCCAGCTCGGCGGCCTCAAGAGCCTCAAATGTGTTGATTATGATGCCCGAGGAGTTTGTCGTGGTTTCGACCGCAAGATCCAACAGCTTGATCGCCATTTCTTTGTTGGGGAGCTTGCTGGGGTCGAATAGATCCGAGACTCGGAGTGGCCACAGCTCCTTCACCGGCAGGTGTAGTTCATCCTCTACGATATGCATGGTCAAGGGAAAATAGTTAACCCTTGAATCTTTTCAACTAATAATGATATGCATCTAATGAAATTGAAGACGTAAATATATATATATATATATGTATATAGTTTTGTAGATAGTCTACGTACGTACTGACCTTTGGCTGGCAAGTAGCCTTTCTCCAGAAGCATGCTGTAGGACCTGGTCCAGCGGACAGAGGCCGCGCTGCCGGTCTGCAGCACAATCGTTGGTAGGCCGAGCTCCGCCGCGGCCTTCTGCACGCCGGTAAGCATAGCGTCGATGACAAGGCAGCAAGGCCGGGGCTCCTCGGAGAGAATGGACGCGAGCGCGTCGCGGACACACCCCGACGCCTCGACGGCGGCGTTCAAGGAGAGGATCATGGCTATGCCGGACCCGGCCGCGGTGTCGTCCGGCATGCCGTGAGGCACGGCGACGAAGGTGAACTCCGGGTGCGCCGCGGGGTTCGGGGCGTTGAAGGCGGTGTGGAGGATGGTGACCGCGAGCTGGCCACGGTGATGGAGCACGTCGGCCAGCTGCAACATCGGGGTCAGGTGGCCCTGGAGCGGTAGCGGGAACAGCACGACGGATCCGGCCATGGTTACGCGCGCGCGCGCTGAGTGTCTATCGACGCACCCGGCCGGGGTGAACTATGGATGTAGCTACAGCTAGCTAGAGCGAGATCGGATCGGAAATGGATTGAATTGATTAATTAGTACAGTAAGAAAAAGCTTTTACACAGCCGGTCCGGCACTCCGCCACCAGTACGTACGTAGAGTCCGGCCCGCACATGGCCGGCCGGCTCCTGCAACCTACCACGTCTCCAATCGCGCTGTTTATCTCGTGTATGGCATTTATGATCGAGGTTGATGCCTCCATCACTCCATGGCGCGAAGATAGAGGTAGGTTGACTGACTGATTTTTTAGATAAAAAGGGGCACCCCGGTTTCATTGAAACCCACCACCACCACAAAGTTTTACAGCATCTGGGTACAAGCAAGAGACCCAACGATAGATCAAACTATCCAAAGATTTAAAAGATAGGTTTCTCGAGAACAACCACCAGCATCAGAACCTAACACTACAAGATCACTACACCACAGATTTGTCAAACTCCAAGAGCAGCATCTTGCAGAGCTCAGCTTGTGTATCGTTTTCAGCTGCTTGAGTTGAGACTGAAGGTAGTTGTCTTCAAGATCCAACAGGGAGACATTCAATCGCGTTGAAAAAGCTTTTACACAGCTCCTGCAACCTACCACGTCTCCAATCGCGTTGTTTATCTCGTGTATGGCATTTATGATCGAGGTTGATGCCTCCATCACTTCATGGCGCGAAGATAGAGGTAGATTGACTGACTGATTGCCGCGCTGCATTTATGGGATTTCATATTACACCTTTCTTGGTGTGCCCCCATGATTCCATGCATGCGCAAACGTAAACAATAAGAGCGTCTTCCTCATGGACCCAAAGGAGTCCTAAAGCCTTTTTACGGTTCCGGACATAAAAACTGGCCATACCCAGGGTCTTAAAGCGTTTATCCCTCCAAAAAATTGTTCAGCACCGCGAACAGAGCCCCAAGTCTTCGTAGTGCCGGACAATATTTAGGCGATGTCCGGTCACAGACTCCATAAAAAAGACTCAATCAAAACAGTAGCACGTTGTCCCATGCGTCAGTCATAGAAAAGCTAATATCTCTCCTTGCTCTCTAGCTCGTCACAGGCCGAGAGCCAAACTCTTTATCCATGTCGCCCCTTATCCATGTCGCCGGCAGGACCCAGTGCACATCCTCCCTCTCCCTCTTGCCCCACCATCTCGCGCGCGTGCGCAGGAGGTCACGACGCGAGCTCCTCCACCTCGGAGAAGAGAGGGAGCGTTCAATGGAGGTCCCCGCGACAGAACCGACGATGGAGGCCTAATGATGCTCCTCGTCGTCCTTGGTGCCGTCCGCGTCCATCCTCGCCACGGGCGCCGGCCTCCGCGGCGGCGGCTGGGCGACGGCCGGGAGGGCCACGGTGCTCGCACATCCGCTCCGCGGCGACGGTCAGGAGGGCCACGCACGACCCGCTCCGCGGCCCTGCTCTCGGCAGCGGCGGCGTCCATGGGCGACGGCCGGGAGGGCCACACGCGACCCGCTCCGCGCCTCCGCGGCCTTGCTCGGCGGGGGCAGCAGCGGCGCATCGTCGTCAGGGCGTCGTCGTCAGCGACCGGTCGCGCCGCACCAACTGATGTTGGGCCTCGTCGCCGAGGACCAGTCCGCGGCGGGAGCGCCGCACCACCCTGCTGCTGGGCTTCATCGCGCCGGCCATCCGAATCGAGCGCGCCCGCCAGGCGTGCAGGAGCGTGACCACGTCGGCGTCCACAGCGAGCTCGGCGCCGTGCGCAGGCTCTCGACCGAGCGGGATGTAGGGGAGGACATCGTCATTGGCGTCGCGCTCAGATGGCAGCTCGTCGACGACCCCGAAGACTAGGCCGTGCACCACCACGCTCACAAGGTGTTTGATTAAATATTATCCGTTTGGGGGCATATTTTATGCGGTACCAGTGTGGGAGCTGAATTTTTTTGGACCGGACAAGTGTTCGGCACCGCCTAAAGGAGCCTCCAATGGGGGTGTGCCAGACACGTTTTAGACGCCCCCGATGGAGATGCTCTAATATATGAACCCAAACGGAGACATTGCTGACGGCTAGGTGAAATCCTGACGGTACCGAGGTGTCCGTCACGAAAGACGGCGTTTCCCGCGCACCATCTCCCTCTTTCCTGCTTCAGGTACAGGTTGTACCTAAGCCTGTAAGTACGGCATGCCCGTCGTACAAAAGAAGTATAAGTTGCACATTGCCCTAAAAAAGAATCACGTTGCACACTGATCGATTCGTTGTAGGAGTAGATGATTAGACCGTGGTATAAACTGATAATGGCCTGCCAATTAGCAATTACAAAAGTAGTAAAGCTTGACTTAATACACTGTATAACATTGTAGTAGGGTAGTATTCTAGGTAAGAGAGGCACACACGGACAGACTACACATTCGAGGCAAGCTTGACACTGAGTATATCATTTGTACCACTGCTATTTATAACCATCTCAATATCTGAGTAACAACCATGCGTGCTAAGACTAGTCATATATATATAGTGTGAGGAACTTAGCTAGTAATTAGCATGCCATGTAGGCAAAAATGCTAACGTGCATGTCAACTAATTAATGAAGAAAGAGAGAGAAGTGTGATAATATAAGAGCAAGTACAATAGATCTAAGTCAACTTGCTCTAAAAGTTAAAATATTATATTTATGCTTAGTTAGAGGAGAGAGAAAAGGAGAGAGAAGATAAGTGGACTCTCATCATGCAAAAGGCAGCTCTAGCACGTGCTCCCAGTCACTTTGTGATAGTGAAAGGTGGGTCACATATTAATAAATTAGTATATTTTTATACATAACTATTATACATGCCGACTATATATTGGCTATAGATGACATGTCACTTTCTTATAGTCAGCTGTGGGCTATACTATTAATCTTGAGTGCGGTGATTTGGATCCCGGGCTCCACGGAGCCCGGTATTTTGAAAAAATAAAAAAGCACATTTTTATGTTTCAAAAAAATGTGAAAAAAATCATAGGTGTAGGTACTGTCGATACACACGCCCGTGAATTTTTTTGTCTCCAAATTTGTTGTATTTTGGGCTGTGCAAAAAAGACAAATTCTGACAGATTTTCAAATTTTGAATCTGGGTATGTTTTATCAGAAATTTGTCTTTTAGATCTAGCCCAAAATAAAACGAATCTGTCCTTGAAATTTGGCACGCTTGTAGATCTAGGTGATATCTACACGTGGTATTTTTTTCACGATTTTTGGAAACAAAAATTTGCCGATTTTTTGATTTTGAAATACCGGGCTCCGTGGAGCCCGGGAGCCAAATGGACTTTCCGTATTAATCTTGCTCTAATATGTTAGAGTAACATCATATAGAAGACAATATGAATCTACAATGCAATAAATAAAACTTTGCATGACAGTACTCATATGTTACTACTCAATATGAAGGTAGTAACATAGTCTAAAATAATATGTATGTTAGTACTTTACGTTACTCCCCACTATGACTAGCCTAATGCATACCTTTTTTTACTGCTCTGCCTTTAATTTCTATGCTTTGTTTTGCATATTAGAAAGCAGAGTATCTCAACAACATTATTTCTCATTGTCTTTAAACAACATTTTTTTTCAGAGAAAGTATATAGAACAACAATACTGTTGCACATTGAGGCATATAACTCGTTACTCTAGATTTAACCTAGTGGTCTGGTGTAGCATTTTGTGTGATCAGTTCCAGTGTTGGATTAGGCAGCGCCTAGGCAACGCTTTAGCTCGCTTAGGCACTAGGCGATGGGCAAACGCCTCGCCTAGGGCATAAGCGTTAATCTAGGCAGTGCAACCAATAAATTTGTTGTCCATCAAGAAATCATGCCATATTTCCTTTAAGAACCAGATGGGTCATAATCCAATGCCAGTTGTTGGTAGCATACTCATTTATATGGTCTAAATTATCGTGTATAGATATATAATAACCCAAATAAACAACTGATGGTTTAAACTATATGCCCGCCTAGGTTACGCCTAGTCCGCTTAATCATCGCCTAGGAGCTAAGCAAATGCCAACCGCCTCGTCTACTCCTAACACTTTTTCCAACCTTGAACAATTCTAAGTATTTTCGTCGCTATTGTCCAGTAGAGCAATATATTCTTATACACCTTGAGCTCTAATTTACACAATGCATGATATTCTATTCCTATATCATGATGTCGATTGTGTGCATATATATTTTTCACATGTTTTCCTTGATGTTTGGTGTAGAGTATAGGAAGATCGATCCAAGTGTGAAGGTGCGACATGGCTAGTAGCGCTGAAACTTCGGTATGTATATGATATGACATTCTCGTTCTTTTTACATGTTTTCCCGTCAATGATCGAGGTTGGATGTATAGCGGTTGGAATTCTTAGATTTTGCTTTCTTTGCTCAAGCAAATGTATTGCACAAGGGAAACATTAAGTACCCCTGTGCGGATTGTCGTAACTGCATTACGAATGATAGAGATGCTGTGGAGTTAGATCTGTGTGGCTTTGGTTTCAAGCGGAATTGTAGTGTTTGGACTAAACATGGCGAGGGGCGTGTCCATCTAACAGACCACATATTTGCTGATGTGGATGACATTGATAGGTTGGATGATAAGATGAATGACTTAGCTGCTTCTAACCTTGCACTTCATGAGCAACCAATAGAATCTGCCCAAGCTTTTTACAAGATGGTTGACAGTTTGAAGGAGTTCGTCCACAAAAACACAACACTAGCAGGAAAATGGCTATTCGTGGCGGATCAAATTTCTTTACCTGTGGCGCATGGGCAGAAAAGGCCGTGTGCCACAGCTAACGCGCCACTAGTAGCAAATAGCCATGGCGCATGTCTTTGGTGCGCCACGGGTATATCCATATATAGCTGTGGCGCATGTGCGTGGTGCGCCACAGCAATGTTTTAGTGGCGCACCTCCTCCATGCGCCACGGTTATATGCATATAGCCGTGGCGCACTGTGCAGATGCGCCACTGCTAAGGATGCGCCTCTGGTAATTCAAAATGGTGCGCCTCGGCTATGTTTTTTTTGCAATACAGCGTATTTATGTGGCGTATTTATATAGGATTTACTATAATATAGTTTGCAAAATAGTAGGAATAGACAATATACATCATAATATAACTGAAAAAAGCGGGATATTATAACACATAACACATCTCAGGATCGAGTAGCACAAGTTCACATCACACAGATTAAAGTGAAGATTAATTACAACAAAAGTTTCATATCGATCGTTTAGTACAAGAAAACACATATCCGTGTTCTTTGGGGTTGGACCGGGAACGGGCGATAGCCGTCTTTTGTCAGGAACGATCTAAGTTCCCCCTGAGCCCGTAAGCGATCTTCTACCTCCACATTAGCCGGCGGATTGCCGTAGTAGAAGATCCCCCCGGTGTGCAGACGTCGTGTTGTATGATTCGCGCAAACTCATTCTAGATGTGATAGAATTCTCTTCTTAGATCCACATCCTCGATCTCCGCTAACTTTTGGGCCTAGGGTTGGAGACTAGCTGGCAGCGCAAGTTGGTCTTGATCCCATACGAAGCCTCGGATTTGATGGATGGCGTAGTAGGCATCCCTATGGCTGTCCAGTGGTTATGATAAGATACATCCAGACGATGGAGAGATACATCCCCTGGGCCCTCTCACCCCCTCCACCTATATATACCCCCCTCCCTCCATGGGGAGAAACATACAATTGCCCGTTGGCTCTCTTCTATCTAGATTGGTTTACCTCTAATAGGGTTTTGAGGTGTCCTCCTTTTAGATCAAGATCTAATCTCTCACATCTCATGTGTTGAGAAACACTTTAGTTCTCATATAGATCGATTAGATTTGACACTAAAAGACTATGCTGAACAGCTATCTCTCATCGTTGGCGCTGAGTCCCGGACAACGGAGAACTGACGGGTTGCCGTAGCAGGTGGATGCGCGGATAATAGAATACGGATTACACGTGTGATCATTGACGAGGGAGTCGGAGACATTCTCACTTCCATGCTTATACGTGAGAATCTTCATCAGGCTTCACAGACGTCATCGACAAACGCCATCTTATGCTGCGGTGTTTGTAAGTACTAGATCTAGCATGTTGTGTGCATTACATCTTCATAAAAGTTCTTGGCGGTTACGTAAGACGGAAGTTTTTAAATTCTTGCACGTAACCCTACAAAGGGATGCTCTACTCCAAGACAAATGGATCTGTCCCTTCAGAAGCAATACCTCAGCCACGGCTCTTGTGCAATTCACTATCCTTTGGGACCGAGTACCGGGGATTCAGCTAACTGAAGGCTTGAATTATAGCCTGAAATAGCGATGGACGGCTGATGGAAGCTTTTTTGTCCATTCTGCGTACTACATTCAGTTTGAGGGTGCCTTGCGATCTCATTTTCATAGGGCGGTGTGGGACTCTGATACTCAATTGAAATACAAGTTCTTTGCATGGCTTGTACTGCTTGGTCGGTGTTGGACCGCAGATAATCTTCAGAAGAGAAGCATCTACCCTCTGTGTTGGATCCACCTTGAGAACCCGGTTCACCTACTACTGAATTGTGCCTATCTTCTCTAATCATATCTAGGACTTGGTCTCTGCTAGTTCAAGTGCCAACTTGGCGACGCTGTGGCTGCTGCTACCTCTCTCTCTCTAAACGGTGGTCTCTGAAGATTGCTGGCTGGAGCAAGGATGAGGGCAAGCGAAGGAATTCAACAATCATGCTTGTGTGGTGGGCTCTCTGGAAGGAACAGAATGAGCGAGTTTTTAACTACCTTGCCTCCCCTCCGGCGATCGTCTTCGACAAGATTATTACCCTGGCAATGTACGGGTCCAGAGGTGGCCCCTCTCATGCACAAGGTTTAGCTATTAGGCCTAGAGAGCCAGACTGAAATCCTTCTTGTTTGTCTAGCTAGGTTCTGGCAAAATGCCAGGCCTATTGTCTTTTCCTTCCTTTGTTGTTGTTTTGTACTTTCAGTATTTTGTCCAGGCAATCTATGTCTTTTACTTCTCTTTCTAAAGCAATGAGGGCAATGCCATATGCGTTCGTAAAAAGAAAGATGCGAGACGGGCCATCGGGGAGAGGAGAAGTAAAATCAACGAACTGGTAAGGTGGCATTTTTCACGTAATATGATATTTGGTGGAAGGGTAAAACGGTAGAACATTTGATCGGATCGGAAGAAGGCTTACTGTTTTTATTATTATATATATTGTGTATAGATTTGGATAAAAATAAACCAACAGGGCCCTGGATCAGAATTAGGGCTAAGATCTTTCAACTCTTGATAGAGAGATTCCCAATGGGCTCTCTTCCTTCCCAAAGGTACGTCTAAAGCGAAGTTGTCAGTGGTTGCCCGCAAGCTTGGGACACGACGATATTTGGATGAGAAGACACATCTCGAACATACGAGAGATCAGTATCTGCTGTGAAGAGGATCCTCACCAAATCACCCAATCCTGCCAATGAATAACCATATAGTGCCATCGCCAACCTGGAACTTGGCACCTAACTTAAAGAAATCATTTGAAATCGTGGATACTGTGTGAGAATTGAGATCCTGCCACGTGATTGGAGGCAAAAATGTTGTGAGCTCCTTGATATTTGGCTAAAATCAGCCTAAGAGGCACCAGATCCATTTGACCATGAGGGAAATGTCTAGAACTTTGGTATGTGCGTGCTCACCAGTCACCACTCACCACCAGGCAACCAGGGCAACCCTGGTTACAGCTCCGGCCAGTGCACCATGTGTTAGATTTAAGTTAAGCGATCCTGGTTTTGATTTCGCTGTATGCTGCTGTATAAATAGACACATACACTCTGTCGTGAACTTCATCTCGATCGACATATACTCAGTCGTGCACGGTGTCATATACGGATTGAGCACAACCGACGGCTAGCTAAGCAAGCAACAATGGCGGCGCCGATACTGGATCAGCTGACGGTGCAGCGGGGCGAGCCGTCGCTGGTGTATCCGGCGTGTCCGACGCCGATCGAGCGCAAGCCCCTGTCGGACATCGACGACCAGGAGAGCATGCGCATCTACGGCGCCTCCATCCACCTCTTCCGAGGCGGCCACCCATCCTTGGAGAATTCGGATCCCGTCAGCGTGGTCCGGGCCGCGCTGGCGGAGCTGCCGGTGCACTACTACCCGCTGGCCGGCCGTCTGCGGGAGGAGGCCGGCCGGAAACTGGTGGTGGACTGCAGTGGCCAGGGTGTCGTGTTCGTGGAGGCTGCCGCCGACATCACCGTCGATGATCTCGGCGACGTGCGGTACCCGCCGTTCCCGCGCTCCGACGAGTTCCTTGCCGACGGTCTCGTATACCTGCCGTCGGGGCTACCGGTTATCGTCGACAAGCCTCTCCTATACGTCCAGGTGCAAACTAATTCAGCACGTAAATGGAATATATATATATATGTGTAGTGCGTGTTTTGTAAGGAAGAAGAACATGAAATGTATCTCGTATACTAGGTAACACGGCTCAAGTGCGGAGGATTCGTCGTGGGTCAACGGACTTGCCACTGCATCAGCGACGCCCCCGGCGTAATGCAAATGTTGAAGGCTCTAGGAGAGCTGGCGTGCGGCGCAGCCTCGCCGTCGGTGCCGCCGGTCTGGGCCAGGGAGATGTTCAACGCACGGCAGCCACCAAGGCCGTCCTTCCCGCATATCGAGTACCAGGAGCCCACCGGCGACGACGTGATCAACACCACACCGCGCCAGGACATGGTGCGGGTCGCCCTCTCGTTCGGCCCCGAGGCCATCGCCGGACTGCGGAGCCAGGTCCCGGCTGCTGGGTGCTCCCGGTTCGATCTCATCGCAGCCTGCATCTGGCGGAGCCGGACGGCGGCGCTAGGCTACGGCAGCGGAGAGGAGGTGCGGCTATCCATCGTGGTGAACGCCCGAGGCCGCCGCCCTGGCGCGTTCGGCGCCCAGCTCCCAGACGGCTTCTACGGTAACGCGTTCGGCTACGCGGCGGCGTCTTGCACCGCCGGGAAGCTCTGCACCGGTGGCATGGCCTACGCCGTGGAGCTCATCCAGGAGGCCAAGGCGAGGATGACGTACGAGTACATGCAGTCGGTGGCGGACAAGATGGTGGTGGAGGGCCGTCCGGTGTTCGCGTATAACCGGACGCTCATGGTTTCCGACCTCGGCCTCGCCAGCTTCGACGACATTGATTTCGGATGGGGGAAGGCCGTGTACACACTACCGGAAAATCGAGATTTGCCGTGTGAACCAATCTTTGCCGTGAGCAGTCCGGACTGCGGAACACGGCAAAGAAATATATGCCGTGCGAGGATACAAGGACTCACGGCAAAGAAATAAATCACGGCAAACAAAAACGACAACACACGGCAAAGAAAACCACACGGCAAAACGTGAATAAAGCGCACGGCAAAGTCAGACCTCTCGGCAAAGATTCTTTACCGTGTGTCTTACCATTTGTCACGGCAAAAAATTTGACCAAAATTTGCCGCCGGTCCTCAACATTTCGCGGGAAAACATTTCCCGTCGCGCGCATCGTTCCCGCGTCCTAAAAAAAATCGCGGGAACCTCTTTGCCGTGAGGGCAGGACGAGGCGCACGGCAAATAAAATCTATGCCGTGTGTTCTGTCCCTCGGCTCACGGCAAAGATAATCTTTGCCGTGTGCACTTGTCCACAGCACACGGCAAACAATTAATTTTCCCCCTCTTCCATTTTCATCGTTGTTTCCGTAGACTTGTTTTGTTTCATTTCTTGTTAATGCTTATAATACACTGATTTACTTGAATCAATTATGTTTTTGATTATTTATATAACCCTCCGGTGGTAGTGCGGGCCGCATGCGTCGTCGCAACCTTGATAGTGGAACCGGCGCCGAGAGGGGTAGACGCATTAGGGCAAAGCACTCAACATAGGTACTCAGCATAGATGAGAACACACACATGAAATAAGTCCAATGCAAGCTTTGTTGGGATTCCGACGCTCCGGACCCCCGCTACGGCGAAACCCTAGACCCGCTGGAAAAAAGTCCAGCCTGTCGATCTACCCCTTTGACCGGCGCCGAGAGGGGGTAGACGCATGAACTTTTTTGCTTCTTTGTGTTAGGTTGGTACATAGGACCAATGGGAACCAACATTCCATGTGTTCCGTCACATGATTCCGTGCCCGGCACCCGAAACGGGAGTTTCCACCTTAAGTGTCGGAACTTAGTACGGAGTAGGTAGGGTTCGTGATGCGGGTCGCACCTCGGAGCCGTATCTTGGTTCCCGCAACCTACCAACACACTCTTATACATATATTAGGTACCAATGCAAGCTTTGGTGGGATTCCAACGCTCCGGACCCCCCGCTACGGCGAAACCCTACACCCGCTGGAAAAAAGTCCAGCCTGTCGATCTACCCCTTTGACCGGCGCCGAGAGGGGGTAGACGCATGAACTTTTTTTGCTTCTTTGTGTTAGGTTGGTACATAGGACCAATGGGAACCAACATTCCATGTGTTTCGTCACATGATTCCGTGCCCGGCACCCGAAACGGGAGTTTCCACCTTAAGTGTCGGAACTTAGTACGGAGTAGGTAGGGTTCGTGATGCGGGTCGCACCTCGGAGCCGTATCTTGGTTCCCGCAACCTACCAACACACTCTTATACATATATTAGGTACCAATGCAAGCTTTGGTGGGATTCCGACGCTCCGGACCCCCCGCTACGGCGAAACCCTACACCCGCTGGAAAAAAGTCCAGCCTGTCGATCTACCCCTTTGACCGGCGCCGAGAGGGGGTAGACGCATGAACTTTTTTGCTTGGTTGTGTTAGGTTGGTACATAGGAACAATGGGAATCAACATTCCATGTGTTCCGTCGCATGATTCCGTGCCCGGCACCCGAAACGGGAGTTTCCACCTTAAGTGTCGGAACTTAGTACGGAGTAGGTAGGGTTCGTGATGCGGGTCGCATCTCGGAGCCGTATCTTGGTTCCCGCAACCTACGAACACACTCTTATACATATATTAGGTACCAATGCAAGCTTTGGTGGGATTCCGACGCTCCGGACCCCCGCTACGGCGAAACCCTACACCCGCTGGAAAAAAGTCCAGCCTGTCGATCTACCCCTTTGACCGGCGCCGAGAGGGGGTAGACGCATGAACTTTTTTGCTTGGTTGTGTTAGGTTGGTACATAGGAACAATGGGAATCAACATTCCATGTGTTCCGTCGCATGATTCCGTGCCCGGCACCCGAAACGGGAGTTTCCACCTTAAGTGTCGGAACTTAGTACGGAGTAGGTAGGGTTCGTGATGCGGGTCGCACCTCGGAGCCGTATCTTGGTTCCCGCAACCTACCAACACACTCTTATACATATATTAGTTACCAATGCAAGCTTTGGTGGGATTCCGACGCTCCGGACCCCCCGCTACGGCGAAACCCTACACCCGCTGGAAAAAAGTCCAGCCTGTCGATCTACCCCTTTGACCGGCGCCGAGAGGGGGTAGACGCATGAACTTTTTTGCTTCTTTGTGTTAGGTTGGTACATAGGACCAATGGGAACCAACATTCCATGTGTTTCGTCACATGATTCCGTGCCCGGCACCCGAAACGGGAGTTTCCACCTTAAGTGTCGGAACTTAGTACGGAGTAGGTAGGGTTCGTGATGCGGGTCGCACCTCGGAGCCGTATCTTGGTTCCCGCAACCTACCAACACACTCTTATACATATATTAGGTACCAATGCAAGCTTTGGTGGGATTCCGACGCTCCGGACCCCCCGCTACGGCGAAACCCTACACCCGCTGGAAAAAAGTCCAGCCTGTCGATCTACCCCTTTGACCGGCGCCGAGAGGGGGTAGACGCATGAAATTTTTTGCTTCTTTGTGTTAGGTTGGTACATAGGACCAATGGGAACCAACATTCCATGTGTTTCGTCACATGATTCCGTGCCCGGCACCCGAAACGGGAGTTTCCACCTTAAGTGTCGGAACTTAGTACGGAGTAGGTAGGGTTCGTGATGCGGGTCGCACCTCGGAGCCGTATCTTGGTTCCCGCAACCTACCAACACACTCTTATACATATATTAGGTACCAATGCAAGCTTTGGTGGGATTCCGACGCTCCGGACCCCCCGCTACGGCGAAACCCTACACCCGCTGGAAAAAAGTCCAGCCTGTCGATCTACCCCTTTGACCGGCGCCGAGAGGGGGTAGACGCATGAACTTTTTTGCTTGGTTGTGTTAGGTTGGTACATAGGAACAATGGGAATCAACATTCCATGTGTTCCGTCGCATGATTCCGTGCCCGGCACCCGAAACGGGAGTTTCCACCTTAAGTGTCGGAACTTAGTACGGAGTAGGTAGGGTTCGTGATGCGGGTCGCACCTCGGAGCCGTATCTTGGTTCCCGCAACCTACCAACACACTCTTATACATATATTAGGTACCAATGCAAGCTTTGGTGGGATTCCGACGCTCCGGACCCCCCGCTACGGCGAAACCCTACACCCGCTGGAAAAAAGTCCAGCCTGTCGATCTACCCCTTTAACCGGCGCCGAGAGGGGGTAGACGCATGAACTTTTTTGCTTCTTTGTGTTAGGTTGGTACATAGGACCAATGGGAACCAACATTCCATGTGTTTCGTCACATGATTCCGTGCCCGGCACCCGAAACGGGAGTTTCCACCTTAAGTGTCGGAACTTAGTACGGAGTAGGTAGGGTTCGTGATGCGGGTCGCACCTCGGAGCCGTATCTTGGTTCCCGCAACCTACCAACACACTCTTATACATATATTAGGTACCAATGCAAGCTTTGGTGGGATTCCGACGCTCCGGACCCCCCGCTACGGCGAAACCCTACACCCGCTGGAAAAAAGTCCAGCCTGTCGATCTACCCCTTTGACCGGCGCCGAGAGGGGGTAGACGCATGAACTTTTTTGCTTGGTTGTGTTAGGTTGGTACATAGGAACAATGGGAATCAACATTCCATGTGTTCCGTCGCATGATTCCATGCCCGGCACCCGAAACGGGAGTTTCCACCTTAAGTGTCGGAACTTAGTACGGAGTAGGTAGGGTTCGTGATGCGGGTCGCATCTCGGAGCCGTATCTTGGTTCCCGCAACCTACGAACACACTCTTATACATATATTAGGTACCAATGCAAGCTTTGGTGGGATTCCGACGCTCCGGACCCCCGCTACGGCGAAACCCTACACCCGCTGGAAAAAAGTCCGACCTGTCGATCTACCCCTTTGACCGGCGCCGAGAGGGGGTAGACGCATGAACTTTTTTGCTTGGTTGTGTTAGGTTGGTACATAGGACCAATGGGAACCAACATTCCATGTGTTCCGTCGCATGATTCCATGCCCGGCACCCGAAACGGGAGTTTCCACCTTAAGTGTCGGAACTTACTACGGAGTAAGGGGGGTTCGTGAAGCGGGTCGCACCTCGGAGCCGTATCTTGGTTCCCTCAACCTCCCAACACACTCTTATACATATATTAGGGACCAATGCAAGCTTTGGTGGGATTCCGGCGCTCCGGACCCACGGTACGGCGAAACCCTACACCCGCTGCAAAAAAGTCCGACCTGTCGATCTACCCCTTTGACTGGCGCCGAGAGGGGGTAGACGCATGAACTTTTTTGCTTGGTTGTGTTAGGTTGGTACATAGGACCAATGGGAACCAACATTCCATGTGTTTCGTCGCATGATTCCATGCCCGGCACCCGAAACGGGAGTTTCCACCTTAAGTGTCGGAACTTACTACGGAGTAAGGGGGGTTCGTGAAGCGGGTCGCACCTCGGAGCCGTATCTTGGTTCCCGCAACCTCCCAACACACTCTTATACATATATTAGGGACCAATGCAAGCTTTGGTGGGATTCCGGCACTCCGGACCCCCGGTACGGCGAAACCCTACACCGAAACGAGAGTTTCCACCTCTAAATGTCAGAAATTACTACGGAGTAAGCGGGGTCGGTGAAGTGGGTCGCACCTCGGAGCTGTATGTTGGTTCACACAACCTACCAACAATAGTATTAACTAATATTAATGAACAGTCCACAAAAATAGTAAAGAATAAAAACAATTAAAAGAAAAAATAGGAAGAAAAAATAAAAAGAAAAGGGCACACGGCAAAGGGAACCACACACGGCAAAGGCTTCCTTTGCCGTGCGCTTTCCTCTTGCCCGCACGGCAAAGAGAGGGCACACGGCAAAGGATGCTTGCACGGCAAAGGCGGGGCCCTTCAGACAAGCACACGCACCTCACTACACTCACTCACACACACACGCACCCGCATCTCACCCCACCCCGACACAGCGCCGATCCGCCGCGCCGCCACAGCGCCGCCGCGGGCAACCCCCACGCCGCCCACCTCCGGCTGCCCTGAGCCCGCGCCCCAGCCCCCGCCACCGCCGCCCCTCTGCGCCTCCCCTTCTCGAGCCGGGGACGCGCCCCAAGCCCCAGCCCCCTCCGGCCGCCACCCGCACGACCTCCGCCGCCGCCAGCCACCTCTCCCCCGGCCGCCAGCCACCTCTCCCAGCCGTCGGCAGCCTCTCCCCTGCCGCCCTTCTCTCTCCCCCGCCGCATCCGGCCGGCCGCCGCCCCGCCCCGCCCAGCCCTGCCCCGCCCCCGGCCACCGCCGCCACGCCCCGTCTCCGCCGCCGGCCGACTCCCCGACGTCCGCCGTCGCCCGCCCCTCAGCCTCAGTCCCTGCCCGGCCGCCGGCCGCGCCGCCGTCGCCACAAAGCTGTGCCACCGTCGCCCACTCGCCCAAGCAGTGCCCAAGCGGCCAAGCCCCAAGGTATAACACATTCCTTCCTCCCCATTTTGCTAGGTTTATCATTTTACTAATGAATTTTCATTTGCCCCAACCGAATAAGATTAAGCCCCAATTTGCTATGCATTGTGTAAATTTCCATTATCTTGTCTCGAACTAGCAACCAATTTCAGATTTTGGCTAATGATTGCAGAAGGAGAGATGGATCATGTATGAGTAGGGAGAGAGAACCAGGAAGTGGGCTAGCTAGTTCTTATTGGAGCTGAATGATCGATTAGAACATCATTTTTGTGTCAATTTTCATGCTTTTTTCATGCTTGTACATAGTATACCGAATTTTAGTTTAATTGATTGGTTCTGATTCTAGTGGTAATTGAATTTTAGGTGTGGTAATTGTTCTAGGTGTGGTTTACAAATATGGTTTATGTCTAGCTGTGGTAATTAGTTTAAATTTTTCATAAAAGTTTTGGTGTTCTGCCTAGGAGCATGAAGCATTACATGAATATTTATGTTCTACATTTGTTCTTATATATATGTTGTTTTTGTGGTTTTTCAGATGTCGTAGTTTTGGAGGGTGAGAGCGGGGCTGTCGACGGAGGGCGGTTTGCGGGAGCGGCGAGCATCTTCTTCGCCGTTGATCACGCTTCGAGGGTAAGAATTCGTCGGCTCTCTTGAATGTACCTAGGGTTTTACTTTGGTCTAGATAACTGAGTCTGTCGCGTCACCTAGGCGTCTATACCCGTCCGTAAGCGTTACGCGGAAAAATATGCACATAGAGTTAGAGTTGCATATTTTCAGCCGTAACGCTTACGGCATTTACGGGGCAGTCCGCGGGTCCGTGGATTGGGTACGTTCTCCCTGCTCTACCTCGATCCGAGATAGAATTTCGGCAGCGCCTCCCCGTTGTTCTCCGGATGCACATTCTCTCGGCTTTTTGCCGAGACGTGTATCGGGAGAGCAGCGGGGAGGTGCTGCCGAAATTCTGTCTCGGATCGGGGTAGAGCGGGGAGAACGTACTCAATCCACGGGCCCGCGGGCTGTTTAGGTCCAATACCCATTAGAGAGATAGGTGGATGCATGCCGTAAAATATGGTTTTGTTAAAATTCAATGACATGTTGAACTGAAAGCATTGTGTATGTTTTTTTTTGGTACCGATTAAAGGATGGAGAACCGTGAGTGGATGTATGCTGGCAGAAAGAGTCAGTATGAGTTTAGTGATGAATGGAGAGATAAGGCTGAGGAGTTTGTGAACAAGGCGTTTGACATCAGCAGCAAACCCATGAAAGTGTTTTGCCCCTGTAAGAAATGCGCTAACCGAAAGCGAATGTCGAAGGTAGGTGTCAAACTTCACGACAAGGTATTATCATGCCAACATTCCCACAAAGCACAATCCAGTCCTTCGCTACAATGTAGCCAACCCTGAAGATGTACCCAAGCTTAGCATCTTCATAGGGCTCGGTGGCAAATCAAGTGGCACGAAGAAGTTCATCATGAATAAACTCGAGCGGGATATGATAAGCTCGTATATCTTGTTAAGTATGGTGGAAGTGAAGCCGTACATCGAGTAAGTCTTTCACCATTTAGTATTTCACAAACATTCACTCCTATATTCGTGGCTAACTCCTCTTTTCTCATTGGCGTAGACGATTCACTCGTGAAAACTGGAAGCTGAGAAGGGAACCTAACCCGAAAGAGTCGAAGGATCTTTTTGACAAGGGTGGTGGTTTCGACAAGGGTGGTGGTTTCATCAGCTGGTTCGCGGGTTTGGTACTGTTCTATCTAACTTTTCTAGTGTCGTGGACATTCATCTAGCATTCCTCGTTCTAAACTTGCCATGCTAAACTTGCAGGCAAAAAAGGACAAACAAATGAAGCCAGAGCTTAGAAAGATTGCCCATGGCTTTGGCCATTCCGTCAACTCATTCCATGCTTATGATGTGAATGGATATCGCTTCCATACCCATGAGTACACAACAAACCGGGCCAATCGGAAGACAATAAATAGTGGGGTGTTATGTGAAGGCTCGGATAAACTCCATTACTATGGAAGAGTCGAGGCTATATACGAGTTGAATTATGGCTTTGGTAAAGGGCTAAATCCCGTTGTATTCAAATGCCATTGGTTCGACCCGCATCGGGTGAGACGGGATCCTAGAATTGGATTGGTCGAAGTTCAACAAAGCTCCAAGTATCCGGGAGACGACGTCTACATTTTGGCTACCCAGGCCTTCCAAGTATTCTATCTCCCGTACCCGTGCAAGAAAACAGCCAAAGCATATCAAAAGCGTCTACAAGGGTGGGATGTTGTGATGACGGTACCTCCGCACAATAGGCCGCCTATGCCTAACAGTGAAGATTACCGGCGCCTAGAGCCCTCAACATTCGAAGGCGAGTTTTATCAGGAAGGAGGGCTCCCTGGGATATTCACTATCAACTTGCCGACCGATGATGACATGGAATACGTCGAAGAAGACGAAGCTGCGGGAATGGAGGAAGACACAGCGCATGATGAAGTCGTGGAGGTTTATAACCAAGCCGATGTGTCTTTGCTAGAGCGGTTCCACGCAGGACTTGACGTCGATGAGCCACAGGGACCACCTCCTGGTTCCGTGGAGGGTTGGTGGTGTGGCGACCCCGACAGTGATGACGACACGAGTGGTCCAATAGTTGATCCCAATGATCTCGACACAGGCTACTGATAGCGATGAGGACACATGTATTAGTAATTGGCAGTCTAGCTTATATGTAATAGGTCAATGCTACTCTATGTAACCGTAATTGTCAGTCTAGTTTATTTTCTGAGAACTCATTGTCGCTACTCCATGTATTTTGTTTTATTCTAATTGTTGCTTCATCTAAATTCTTTTTTTACTTTTGCTTCATCTATTTACCTTAATTTTGGATTATGTATACTGATGAAACTTTTTTTTGACAATGCAGGAAACATGAAGAAGGCCTTGGCAAAAAAGGTGCGTAGTGTGTCGAAAATCCTGGTGGGATCGAGTTCGGCACGACGGCTACCTTCACCTACACCCTCACCTCCACGTGCTAGGAGTGCACGGCGTGGGAGTACGAGGAGAGAGAGTCCTCCCCCGGCCGAGGAGTCCGACGAGGAGGACGTTCCGTACGAGGAGGAGCCGGAGCCGGATTCTGAGGACGAGTCGCTGGACGAGTCGGAGGACAGCGAGGAGGAGCAGGAGGTGGGCGAGGAGGAGGACAGCGAGGAGGACGTGGGCGAGGAGGACGTGGGCGAGGAGGGACCTGGGCAGGGCGGGTTTGAGCTTGACCCGACGCTGCAGTGGGAGCCGCCGGAGGAGGAGTGGGTTGAGACGGACCCGACTATCCCCCCGCCACAGAGCAAGGCGCCGTATCAGCGGGGGGCCGCGACCCTCCCCGATCTTCCTTACGGCTCACGTCACACGCTTCTCGTTCCTACCGGGGCAAGGTACATCTAATTATTCATGTTCAATTTTTGCTTTTTCACTTGTGTTTCGACCCGCTAACCATACTAATTTTGATTTTTTCATTGTGTAGATCGTTTGAGTACGTGCCTGCTAAGGCCAAGGGACAGCGTACCTACTCGAGCATCCTTGGATGTCTTGTGCGCAAGTTCTTCCCTGGGATTGTCACCCTCCCAGATGGTACCGCGAGTGTAGCTTGGACGTTCAAGCATTACACCTACGCGGAGGATCCCGAGGACGAGGAGGCGAACATGGCGGAGAAGACACTCCGCTACTTCTGGGTAAGTTTGCTTGACTTCTATAAATCCTAGATTTCACTAGTGGCTTTAACCCTATTCTACCTATGTGCATGCTTGCAGAACTACTTCTCCTACCGGCCGGAGCACGAGGCCCAGTGCACGGCGGTCCTTGTGGAGATGGCCTCCAAGATGGTGAGGGACATGCACTACGAGGCTCGGGTGAACAGTGTCCGCAATTGGTACGCCGAGAAGAAGATCAAGATCGACAAGAAGCGTGCCCGGGACATCTTGATGCAGCCATGGCAGTACCTGCAGGTAGCCGCATTTCTATATTATCGATTTTGTTGACCGCCATGTAATATCGTTAATATGTGTGTTATGTGTATGTAGGTGCCTCCTCCCTACGTTGGTAACAATTCTGAGTGCCACCTCGCGATGGTAGCGTGGTGGACTAGCAAGGAGTACCTCAAACTCCACGAGGAGGGGAAGGCAAAGCGGGCGTACAACAAGGCTGGAACACACCGCCAAGGCAGCCGCAACCTCTACCAATGCGTGCAAAATGAGGTGAGCAAATCCATTATTTAGTCCACCTAAGTTCGTGCTCTCTTTTGCAATATTTCCTGCTTTTCACCTATGTTCGTGCTCTCTTTGCAGAAAGCGAAGACCGGCGTAGAGCCCTCGCCCTTCGCCGTTTGGTCAAAGTTCCGGAAGCTGGATGAGCCGGATCCTGACACGGGGTCGTTGTGGATCAACCCTGGCGCCGAGCTCCGGAGCACGGGGTACACGGCGAAGTTTAAGGAGCGCAACGGTGAGGATGCTGACCCTCTCACCAGTCCACTTGACGTCGAGGCTATCGTGCTTGCGGGGGGAGGCAAGGGGAATGGCCGGTTGTGGATAGGTGACGGCTACGTTGACCCTCGCACCGTCCCGTCCCTACGCCAGGTCCGCCGTGGGAGGGCGCCTGGTGCGCCTGCTGTGGAGACCCGCCCACGAGTTTCGGGTCTGGTTGTCGACCAGCTCCGGGAGCAGGTTAGTCAGCAGCAGGTGCTCTTTGAGCAGCAGCAGGAGCAGATCCGACAGCAGCAGGAGCAGATCCGGCAGCAGCAGGAGGCGTCCAGGCAGATGATGGAGTGGATGACGGCCAACATGCAGCGCTTGGCTCCTGCGGACGGGACTCTTGCTTTTGCTCCACCGACGTTCCCATGGGTATGTCGTCAAACTTGTCATTCTATCCATCTTACTGTTCTAACTTAGTTATCTTTGTAATGCGAGCGTTTTTCCATGTTGTAGATGGTTCCAGGATCGGCGGGTGGATCTCACTCGATGGCGCCGCAGCCGCCGCCTGGTGGTCAGGACGATCCGGAGCAGCAGCCCCTCTTCACAAACCCTTCCGTTGTCCGGAGGCTTCCGTGGGTATGCTCGCATGACTCTTTCTCCGAAGTTTTAGTCCGCTTTCTTTTCATACCAATGCCATTTCCACCTAGTTGTCGAACTTATCATTTTCTTGCAAACGTGTAGGATCAATGGGAACCTTCTCAGCCGCAATGATGTTGAGGACCTACTCCGTCGCAGAAGGATCAGGTTAGTTACCATTTGAACTTGCTGCCACTCATTCAAAAACTTACTTCATGTCTCACTTAGATCGACATAGCCAATCAATGAATCTTCAATGGTCACTTGTGTCTTTTTGTTTATCACATAGAACAACTTGTGTCTTATTGTTTACTACATCTAACTTAGATCAAGTCTTTTGATTTACAACATCTAGACTTGTGCATTTTAACTTGGCATACTCATGATTTTTGTATGAACTTGTAGGAGGATCAACGATGACGTCCATCTTGCCAATCCGTCCATCGTCACGGAGTTCATGTGCTATGTGCTGTTTGAGACTATGTGTTGTTTGAGAATGTGGAGTTTGAACTATGTTGAGTACATGGTTGTGAAGTTAATGTTGATTTAGTCGACGAGCTATGTTTGTACTATGTGGATGCTATGTTTGTGGTGTTTGATCTTGTTTATATATGTTTGATCATGTTTATCATCTGTGACGATTATCGTCTGTGAATTTTCTGTAAACTACAGGGATTTTTGCAAAAACAGCAAAAATCTGTGACATTATGGTCACTTTGCCGTGTAAAGGCACACGGCAAAGGCCTGTACCGTGCAGCTGCACACGGCAGAGCCCACACGTGGCGGCCACCTGTGCTCCTGGCATGTTTGCCAGGACCATATGGTCAATATGCCGTGTGTGTTTAGGGCAAGCACACGGCAAAGAGCCGATGCAGGCATCCTGGACAAAGCGTCTTTGCCGTGCGTCTTGGTGGAAGGATCACGGCAAAGACAGCGTCTTTGCCGTGCGTCTAAGGCCGCGGTTCACGGCAAAGATTTAAACTTCGCCGTGCGGCCAGCTAGACACTCACGGCAAAGATTTAAACTATACCGTGCGTCTGGTCTTTTACACACGGCAAAGAGGTGGTCGCCGTTTGACCCTCCTCCGACATCTTCTGACACATTTATTGTGCCGTCGAGTATAGGAGGCACACGGCAAAGTCTTTGCCGTGATTGTTTGGGAAAAGCGCACGGCAAAGTTCTTTGCCGACGCGTATTATGCCGTGTGGGGTTTGCCGTGCGAGTCATCACGGCAAAGTGTTTGCCGTGTTCCGAAACACCTTTGCCGTGTCTTCTGGCCTCACGGCAAAGACGCTGTTTCCGGTAGTGACAGCGGCCCTGCAAAGGCAGGTGGTGGCATTCTTCTCGGTATCAACACCTACTTTCTGCGAGTCAAGGGCGATAAGGGGGGCGTGGAGGAGACGCTCGTGCCCATCTACCTGCCTAGAGACTGCACACGGAGGTTTCAGATGGAGGTTGACGCCCTTGTCAGTGGAAATAACAGCTAACGCGCGCGCACACAATGTCATCCAGTAGTACCGATGATCAGATCAACCATGCATGCTGCTTAATTTTGCTACCTTTATTAGTTGATTCCGCTCTCTGTGTGCTTCCATATTATTTGCTAAATTTTCAAGTGTAGTTTATTTCGTGTTGGACTTTATTGGAGGCCATAATAAAGTTTTTTGCCAAAACCGAATGAAAAACCCCGAGCTCTGGATCGGCAAATGCATACACTTATAAATTATTTATTATTCAAAAAATGTAAACCCGTATCTCCCACAGGAAAATAGTCTTTTTTGTTGGCGTCCCATGTATTGACCCCTGTAGGAACCCATAATGGGTCTAGCTCCTATTTGACTAGCTCGAGATACAAGTTAATATCGTTTCCTAGTTCGGTCGGCTCTTGGCATAATCATGTGTATGTACTTAGCGTTCATGCATCACTGGTGGAAGGTTGTAAATCCATACAAACACGGACCAGATGCTATGTGTGATTCTCTTGTCGCCAAACGTATTTATTCTATCTGTACTCATACCCAAACTGAGGTTCATTGGTTCTGTCGTGAATGCCGAGTCTTCAATGTGGAGAACTTTCCACTGGCTACCATTTTTAGGGTTTCTCAACACGACACAATTCACAGTTGCATGGATTTATTCCATCTGTACTCACTACCCAAACTAAGGTTCATTGGTTATGTCGTGAATGCCGAGTCTTCAGTGTTGACTGCTTTCCACTGGCTACCATCTGTATGGTTTCTTAACATGACATGATTCACATTTGCATGTGTCCTATCGGCATGCCAATGCATGAGCTTTTCCTCCTTTTTCTCTGTGATGTACCATAAAACCTTTTGAGAAGTTTGCTTTCCTTGCTTGTATTGCGGTGCCTCGCAAACTAGACACTATTTTTCCACTTTGATAAATGATGAATTCATTAATGCATGTGAGATATCTTACGTGCAAAAAATCAAGAGGGCACGTGATCTTCTAGGCCCCATCGATATTTCATCGATATTTGCTTTGTTTTTTTATTTTTCTTTGATGTCAAAGTTTGAGCCAGACATTCAGGCGGTTGTTCTCGGGATCACAACAAGCATACAATGGAGTTGTTGAGTCCAACTCAGTTGTGCCAGCTTGACTTCCTGTCTAAAAGAAGCTCTTCCATTACTCTACTTCTTCTAAAGTTTCTCAACAAGATGAAGATTCCGCACCATTTCAGCCGTCAACAACAGGCACTGCGTGGTACTATCTTCTTGATCATGTACGGACTCCTTTTATATCCGGACTATTCTTCATATTCCGCCTCTTCTTCATGTCTGGGCACCTCTTTGTTCCCTTACTTCCGTGGTCTTCATTGTTCTTCCTTGCTCCTTCATCTACACCCCTGATGCATAACCATCTATGAAACTACATCGGAGCAAGTGCACCTTCACAGTGCGAGTAAAGGGGTTGATCAAAACCAGGTTTTTGCAATAACGCCACGAACATAATATCTACGAGCTTTGGAGCTCATTTGGAGGAAGTTTGCACCATCAATACCCAATAGAAAGCTTGTGACAAGTAAGGATGCTTGTGACGCATCATGATGCTTGTCACGTGTCAAGATGGTGTCAAGTTGGTTGTGATGTGTCAAGGTGGTCTCAAGATGGTTGTGAAGTGTCAAGATGGTCTGGATGACGCGGTCTCCTGTCTTTTCAACTGAACGTAATGTCCTATATTATCAACAACAAGCTTTGGCAAGAGACGAAGCGATCTCTCCCGTCTTTTCTACTTCTACAGGCTGCTAAATGTTTTCGATCTACTCCACTCAATTGTTCCTAGCGGTTCCTGTTGTGCTTCCCTTTGTAGTTCTTCCTAGTTCTCTCCACACAGCTGCAACCAAAATAGCCCAACCTTCTCTGAGAGAGCAATGGTAGACAACATCAGCGAATGGTGGCGCAACGAGAACTTCCCTAGCGACAACGCTAGCGACGAATACTAGGAGGGCTACCGCCCACGAGCCAGAGGCAGGAAAGGCCTCAGACCTCGATCCCGACTCTTCGGAACCCTCTAACATCCCCGATGACTCCAACGACGACTCATCGGGGGAGGAGGAGGAGGACGAGGAGGAGGTGGAGTACGTCGACCACGACGCCGACGCTGAGGACGAGGACAAAGACGACGACGAGGGCACAACACCGCTGGCGAAGAACCAAATTAAAGAGGAAGTAGGATTAGAGCTTATGATTAGCAGTAGTATTAGTACTAGTAGTTTATTACTGTAAAAAGGAACATCTTTTATACTGTAAAAAATATGTACCCATGAATATTAAGATTTCCTTATTTGAGTTTCAAGATTTCCTATTTTCAGTATCAAATTATAATCAGTATTAATCATCAAATTAAATGTCTATCATCACCTAATCATCAAATTATCTCTAAATCATAAAAAAATAGTTCAGATTGAAAGAACCTAACAATGTTTATTCATATGGGGTCACTCTGAGGTCAAATAGCCTTTTTCGGTCCCACTCGTCCATTCACCCATCATCAGATTAGGCATGATTTTTAGTTGCGTGAAGAAAAGAAACAACGACATGCAGATGAAACAAACGAAGGAACCATGTCTCACGTAAAAAACCAATCTCGAAAGAGCAAAGTCAGACAAAAAGGAACAAAGCTAAGGTAGTGGGGCTAAAACGAGGATAACTAAGCCAAATGGGACTTCAAAATAAACGACCCTATTATATTCTGGGTCTGACATATTAATAGCGTGTCTATTTGGTCTGCACGTTATTCGTAGATTATTATTGACAGCGTGCATAAATGTGGGATGGCACAATACCAATGACATGTCACTATGCAAGAACACCACTAATACTGGTGCGTCGCTCCTCCGCTACCACTTGCAGCGACATAATATCCTCCACCTTGCGCGTCAACAAACTTCAGCTTCCACCATGACGGCTGATGACCCACAAGTATAGTGGATCGCAACAGTCTTCGAGGGAAGTAAAACCCAAATTTATTGATTCGAGAAAAGGGGATCCAAAGAATATTTATAAGCCTTATCAGCTGATTTGTCAGATCAGCTACACCTGAAAAGTAACTCACTTGGTGCAATTTATCAGTAGCAACAGTTGTGTAACAGCAGCAGTAATAAAGTAATATCAGTAATAATGTAAAGACAGCAATAGTAGCAATTGTAGTAACAATAGGATTAAAACACCATAGGCATGGGGATGTAAATACGGGCGCTGCATGGATGAGATAATTCGTAAAATAATTAACAAGGCAATATGCAGATAAACAAACAAACGGTATCGAGGTGCTAATAAACATAGGCATGTATTCCGTAGGTAGTCGTGCGTGCTCGCAATGAGAAACTTGCACGACATCTTTTGTCCAACCATCCCGTGTCAGCGGGGCATTTATGAGGAACCGAAATGTAAGTAAGGTACTCCTTTTACAAAGTACCGGAACAAAGCATTAACATTCAATGAATACATATGATCCTAAAGTCAAAACCATCCCCTCCGGTTGTTCCAAAAGTTGTCACTTTGGGGCCTCGGGTTCTGGGCAATAACAGGTGCAAACAACTTGTAGATATGATCCAAAACAACATTTATCATAATATGTTCAGATCTTAAAACATGGCAATTGGGCCCCAAGTGTCAAGCATTAAGCATGCCAAGTTGCAACAACGATAATAAGCACTCTCTCAAATACTAGGCATCATGCCCTAACAATCTGACATCTTATTACATGAACAATCTCATCCAATCCCTAACATTTCCTCAGCCTACAGCGGGGAATTACTCACATATGGATGGGGGAACATGGATGGTCGATGGAGAGGCGATGGTGATGGCGATGGCGATGATCTCCTCTTCAATCCCCATCCTGACAGGGTGCCGAACAGGAACTTCTGGTCATCGAAATAGGTTTCAAGGTGGCGGCGGTGCTCTGTATCTTTTCTGGAAAAACGATCGGGGGTCCTGACGTTTTTAGGTCGAACGAAGTAAATAGGCGAAAGGGGCGTCGCCAGCCGAGCCACCACCTGGAAGGTGGGCCCCAGGCACGGCCAGCCCTGGGCCGCGGCCAGGTGGCATCTGGGGGTTGTGGCTGGCTGCCGCAGTCCCCCTTCTGGCTCCGTGGGTCTTCTGCAAAAATATAATTTCTGGAATTTTTTCAGATTTTTTCGAGAACTTTGATTTCTGCACAAAAATAAGACACCAATGCAATTCTGCTGAAAACAGCGTTAGTCCGTGTTAGTTCTATTCAAATCATGCAAATTAGAGGAGAAACAGCAACAAAAGTGTTTGAAAAAGTAGATACGTTTTGCATGTATCAACGGCACAGACTTGCACTATGTGTGAGGTAGCTAGGAGACAGGAGAGAAAAAACAGTGAGAGGTTGGCGTGGAGTTGACCGGCCCTCCCACGCGGATGGACCCGTGGCTCCAACACGTCTTTGTCCATCCATTGGTGCATAGCTGCGGGATCGAGATCCGCAACCCGTAGAGAGCCAAATGCAATTCATAAGCGTATCAGTGTTAGTGTCTGATGCAGATCCACAGATAGCAGAGTCAACATCAATTTGTTGCATAGTTTCACATGCTTGCAATCGCCAGCGTATAAAAAATTCAGTCCAGTCTAGTCTTATATTCTTGGGTCCGATATATTTGTAGTGTGTCTATTTTGGTCTGCACGTTACTCGTAGATCATTATTGACGGCGTGCATCAATTTGGGATGGCACAATACCAATGACATTTCACTATGCCAGAACACCACTAATACTAGAGCGTCGCTCCTTCGCTACCACTTGCAGCAGCAGCATAGCTTCCACCTTGCGCATCATCAAACTTCAGCTTCCACCATGACGGCACGGACTTGCATGACGTGTGAGGTAGCTAGCTAGGAGATAGGAGAGAAACAAAAAAAATAGTGAGAGGATGGTGCAGAGTTGACCGGCCCTCCCACGCAGATGAACGCATGCCTCCAGCATGTCTTTGTTCATTCATTGGTGAATAGCTGTGGGATCGAGATCCGTAACCTGTGGAGAATCAACTGCAATTTATAAGCGAATCGGTGTTAGTGTCCGATGCAGATCCGCAGACTGCAGAGTCAACATCAATTTGTTGCATAGTTTCACATGCATACAATCGCTAGCGTATCACAAATTCTATCCAATCTAGTCTTATATTCCTGGGTCTGACATATTTGTACAGTGTCTATTTGGTCTGCACGTTACTTGTAGGAAAAGATAATTATTGACGATGTGCGTAAATGTTAGATGGCACAATACCAATGACATGTCACTACGCCGAGAACACCACTAATACTGGAGCCTCGCTCCTCCGCTACCATGCAGCAGCAGCATAGCCTCCACCTTGCGCATCATCAAACTTCAGCTTCCACCATGACGACACGGACTTGCACGACGTGCGAGGTAGCTAGGAGACATGAGAGAAACAAAAAGAAAAGAGAGGAAGGCGTGGAGTTGACCGGCCCTCCCACGCGGGTGAACGCATGGCTCTAGCATGTCTTTGTCCATTCATTGGTTCATAGCCACGATATCGAGATCCGCAACATGTGGAGAATCAACTGCAATTTATAAGAGTATCAGTGTTAGTGTCCGGTGCAGATCCGCGGATTATAGAGTCAACAGCAATTTGTTGCATAGTTTCACATGCATGCAATTGCTTGCGTATCAAAAATTATGTCCAATCTAGTCTTATATTCCTAGGTCTGACATATTATTAGCATGTGTTTTTGGTCTGCACGTTACTTGTACTCCCTCCGATCCATAAAAAGTGTCGCCCACTTAGTACGAAGTTTGTACTAATTTACTATAAAATGAGCGACACTTTTTATGGATCAGAGTGAGTAGATCATTATTGACGGTGTGCGTAAATATGGGATGGCATAATACCAATGACATGTCACTATGCGAGAACACCACTAATAATGGAGCGTCGCTCCTCCGCTACCGCTTGCAGCAGCAGCAGCAGCATAGCCTCCACCTTGTGCATCATCAAACTTCAGCTTCCACCATGGACTTGCACGACGTGTGAGGTAGCTAGGAGACAGCAGAGAAACAAAAAAAAACAGTGAGCGGATGGTGTGGAGTTTTTTTTTTTTTTTTGCGGGTAGCGGATGGTGTGGAGTTGACCAGTCCTCCCACGCGGTTTAACGCATGGCTCTAGCATGTCTTTCTTTGTTCATTCATTGGTGCATAACCATGGGATCAAGATCCGCAACCTATGGAGAATTAACTGCAATTTATAAACGTATCAGTGTTAGTGTAGATTCGCGGACTGCAGAGTCAACAACAATTTGTTGCATAGTTTCACATGTATGCAATCGCTAGCGTATCACAAATTCTGTCCAATCTAGTCTTATAATCCTGGCTTCATCATCAAGAGATTGAGGGACACCATCTACAAGTTGCTTATTATTTTAACAAATGCAAGTAGAAGGACGATGTTTCTCTCCTAGCTAGCTACTCATTGTGCATTGGCTTCGGGGTCTACTGCTAGGTCCAACCGAGAGCGACATGTCTCCAACTATTGGGCACATACTCCAACACCATCCTTCTCTGGGTGCATCAGGTCTCGCGGCGCGGCAAGGACAACCGTGATCTGTATTTATATCAAAACTAGCAAAATTGCGAGGGCATGGTCTTTAGCATATTGCATCGATTCATTAAATAAATTAATGGTGTAATAGCTATTGCAAATAAGTATAGCTTTCGCAAATATTATGTTAGGAAAAATATCGTTTGTGTGGAAAATATTTGAATCATTTTATGTTTGCAAGTATTTATTATGTAATTTCCAGAAATACAATGTCACATATTTCATTTGAAACATTCTTACTCCCATCATACTATCACCCACTCTTCAATCTTGGTATTCTACTCGCTCACTTTCATGCATTTTGTGTAGCATATCAAAAAAAAAAATTGGATGGACTTTCAATCAATCAACAATTTAATGCATGTCCTCTCACAAAATATATTTCATATTATCCCATTGCACCACAAAACTCTTCCCAGCAGGTTATTAATACTAATCCATAGCATCATTATACTAACCAATAGCTTAGGTCAATTATTTATTAACCTTATTAAAAGACAGAAAATAATAAGGGTAGTGCTTCCATAGACCCCAAAAGAGGAAGGGGTATCTTGAGCAGAAACACAAGGAGGGCTAGGATTTAATCTCACAAGGAGCCAACCCGACTCAGTTTGACACGAGCCGAGCCTGAGCCGAGCTGCCGAGCCTAGCTAAAAATCTGGACAATATCGCGCCGAGCCGGACCATGGGAAAAAAAGGAATTATGTGGCCGCCGGTATTTGAACCTGGGTCTCCCAAGCGAGACACAGGGAACATAACCACTAGGCTACACCTCTATCTGTAATTAGTTTAGAATCAAAACCTATATAAACATAGCGCAGCGTGGCCGAGCAGGCTAATGGGAAAAGATGCATCAAATATTACCGTGGTGTTCTGGAGAAAAACAAAAAGATTACCGTGAGAGGTACGCAAATTCATGCCACATTTGTTTTCCTTTCAATTGTATTGTGTCTCTCTTATATCGTTCTGGCTTATCTATTTAAGCATTTGATTATGACATCCAGGACCTGGAATAGAGGGCGAGCATGATTTCTAAGGTTTCATCGAGTTTGCAAATTGCGTTAGAATGGATGATGAACAGTTTGGTAGACTGAAGTGGCTAGTTGAGAAGCACATGCCAAGAAAACCTCTTTATATCTGCACCATCAAAAAATCAAACTTCGTGAAAAATAAAGCAAAAATGGTAAACTCTTCAGTAGACACCAATTTTTTCACAATGTTGTGACAACGTACATATATTGACTTTTATTTTTCATTGTAAAAATTGTATACAGTACTTTTCAAAAAGCTTCACCATGAACCACATTGTTACACATGTTCAACTACCAGCAGAAAGACAAGTTTATTCCAAAAATACAAAGGTTGTGAAAGTTAAGATGGTGCTGAGCAAATCGACGGTGAATGGAAAAGCAAAAGGAGGTAGACGGTTACACCTAGATGTCTAGGAGTGGAGCTAGATGGCCAGAAGTACTGTCGCACATGGGTCCACATGTCACCTAGTTGACACAGCTATACCTAGACAGATAGTATTGATGTTTATGTAGGTCCAGATGTCACAAAAGGTCGTAGACGTAGACCTCGATGCTATGATTACTGCAGATGGATCCAAATAGCACAATACATGGTAGATTTTGATCTCGATGGCTAGGACTGCTACGTGTGGGTCCACATGTCACCTAGTTGGTACGGTTACACCTAGATGGCTAGGAGTGGAGCTAGATGGCCAGAAGTACTGTCGCACATGGGTATGGATGGCAATGGGTACCCGAGACCCGCTAACCCGACGGGTACCCGCATCAAATGGGGAGGGTTTGGTGAAGAAAAAAACCCATGGGGCTGCTTAGCGGGGAAAAACAAACCCCACCGGGTCTGGCGAAGGCGGGTATGGGGGTGTCAAACCCGTACCCTTTAACCCGCAGACCCGGCATGACAAGTGGACCCCATCTGTCATTGTCTACATTGAAACCCTAAATCCCTAATTCTATAACCTTTTTTCTCATTCCCCACCCGTAGGAACCTGCTCGAGCGATGGACAGCCTCGAGCCGTAGCCCCCCTCCCCAATTCTTTTCCTCCCATCCTCACTCCCCCAGCCCCGAGCCCTGATGTCTAGTACACGCTTCTATTCTTGTAGACTTGTTGGGCCTCCAAGCGCAGAGGTTTGTAGGACAGCGGCAAATTTCCCTTAAGTGAGTAACCCAAGGTTTATCGAATCCACGGGAGGTAGAGGTCAAAGATATCCCTGTCAAGCAACCCTGCAATTAAGATACTAGAAGTCTCTTGTGTCCCCAACACACCTAATACAATTGTCAGTTGTATAGGTGCACTAGTTCGGCGAAGAGATGGTAAAATGCAAGTGATATGGATGGTAAAAGGTGATTTTGTAATTCTGTAGTAAAAATGGCAGCAAGAAAACAAGTGACAAAAGTCACTAAAAATGGTGTATCAATGATTGGAAACAAGGCCTAGGCTTCATACTTTCACTAGTGACTACTCTCAACATCATTAACATAATTAAACACATGATAGTTACCACAAAAACACATGTATGGTAGACATTACTCGGAGATCATTCTTTTGTGGATCAAATAGTACGAGAATTGCGTAGGGCTACGAAAAGCACACCTTAAAGTTCGTATTCCACATCTATGGACACTTCATGCTGTCACTATCCACATCCAAAGATAGTACTAACAAACACCACAACCTATTTCTTGAATAGTCTCTTTCTCCAATAACACAAGCATCAAGAAACCTCATGATCTATTTAATCCAACAAATAAGAACAAACTCATGATGAAGATCCTTCCAATCCATTATCCATAGAGTCACGCACGGCACCCATCTTGTCACCGAGGTACCATGATCACAACGGTGGCTCCGGAAATTGTACTAAATAACATCACTTGAGCAAAATCATATCCATTACACATAGGGAAACATCATGTATTCAACTATATACTAACAAAGCTCATGATCACAGCGAAGATCACATCATGGGAGAGAGAGGTAACCACATAGCTACTTGTATAAGCCTCAGCCCTGGTGAGGGACTACTCCCTCCTCATCGCGGGAAGCAGCGGTGTTGATGGAGATGGCCCCGGCGGTCGATCCCCGTCCCGGCAGGGTGCCGGAACAGGACCTTCTGAACCCACAAAACTTGTCGGCGATGGCGGCGGAGCTCTGTTGCGTATTTGGGAAAATCCTTCGGGGGTTAGGGTTTTTCCGTCGGGGGTGATTTTATAGGCGTCGAAGGCGGCCGAGGGGGTGCCAATAGGGTAGGGGCGGGTCCCACCCGCGGGCTGCCCTAGGGCTGCGGCAGGGGGCTGCCCCTGGCCTGTGGGTGGCCCCCCAGGTCGCCCTTTTGGCTCCGGTCTTCATTTGTCCAATAAAAAATCCCCGTAAATTTTCGTCCAATTCCGAGAATAATTTCAGAAGTAACTTTCTGCAACAAATCAGCACAAAAACAGGGAACTGGCACTGGGCATCTTGTCAATAGGTTAGTCCGACAAAATGCATAAAAATGATGTAATATGATAGTAAAAACATGTGACAACATCACAAAACTAGCATGGATCACTCAAAAATTATAGATACGTTTGACACGTATCAGCATCCCCAAGCTTAACTCCTGCTCGTCCTCGAGTAGGTAAGTGATAACAAAATAATTTTTATGAGACATGCAACCAACATAATCTTGATCAAGATAGTAATGCAAAGCACATGATGTGAATAAGGTGATCCAAAATAATTGCCTATAGTTGACATTAAGCAAACAATGATTAACAAATGCTAGCTAACAAATGCTAGAAACTTTTCATGAATAAGTGTGTTGGAGACATGGAACCATACATAAGGTTTAGAAAGAAGAATTGCAAATTATGTCTCCAATGTAAAGTATAAATCATTCTTCAAAGCATCTAATTAGTCATTCATGAAAATAGCCAAGCTCAAGTCAAGTGTCCTAATCAGTCTACTTCACAAATCAACTGTTTCGAATTCTACTCAACTAGTGCAAGTAAGAAGTGGCCTTGGCACCATGATGTTATGGCAAAGAGAACAATGATGGAGGTTTGGGAGGTCAAAAAAGAAAGGCTCAAACAATGGAGAAGGTAACCACAAGACAGAAGGAAGTCCCGTATTTGACACTGTATGAGGAGTAGTGATTGCCATACAACGGATGCACATAGAGCTATAAGTGTATGAAAAATCTCCAATGGAACTAGTGGGGGTGCATCCAACTTGCTTGCTCATGAAGACCTAGAGCTCACTTGAGGAGGCTCATCCTTGGAATATACAAGCCAAGTTCTATAACGTTAATTCCCTACATAGTTATACTACTAAAACAACATGAGAACTCTCTATAATGAAATGTATGTGCTACTAGCACAAGTGTGGTAAAAAGGATAGTAGTGTTGCTCCCTCTCTCTTTTTCTATTTTTTTGGATTTTGGGTGGCCTCCTTGGCTCTTTTAAATGCTCTCTCATTTGGCTTCGTTTGGGCTCTTTTATTCTTTTTTTTATTTTATATCTCACTGTAGGAGCAACACTCTATATTGCAAATGGATCATCACACTTTTTGGTACTCATAACTCATAAGACTAATACATGATGTATAAAAGAAGGTATGTATGATCGAGCGTAGTGTGGAAAAAATGTATAACATGTGGCAAGCCACGCTACACACTAACTCAATGATCAAGCAAACTATATGGTAATGAAGAACGACATCAAGTCATGTAATGAAATGATGGATGTTGCATGGCAATGTATCTCGGAACGGCTATTGAAATGCCGTGATAGTTAGGTATGGTGGCTATTTTGAGAAAGATAGTTGGCTTATGTGTAGGAGAGTAGGATGAAGTTCTCCCACGGAGTTGGATGTACTCGCGAAGTATGCACCAATCTCAATGTGAGATAGGGCATTGCGCAGCACCGAAGAGGCTAGTAAAATATGGAAGTGGAAGTGCCAAAAACCAAAACTCACAATGCATTTCATATATTGCAAACAACTAGCAGTTTCAATTTTCCACAAATGGTTAGAGACACCCGAGAGGGATCGTGGCGGCGACACAAGTGCCCCGTTGGCTTCCCCGACCGTTACAGTAACTACCCACTAGGAACTTATTTTCAACTTAGCAGAATTCATGACACATTAGCATTGTTGACTTAGGTTGTTTAGTTCAGAGAAGTACGGCTCCACGCTTTACTAACACATCTCCACTAATCAGTGCTAACACCATTAACCAACAAATTTTAACCATTAGTTATTTTAATGCCTCAAAACAATTGAAGAGTATCAAATTATCCACATAGTGATCTACAAGACTATGCAGGTTTTTCTATTTCATACCACAACCACATGCATAGCATTTTACCATTCTAACAAATTAACCAAGCAACCAAAGCAACTCTCTAACAAATATAAGTGAAGAACAAGAGAGTTTAACATCAACAACTAGCAGCTCTAAACAAGATAAAAGCTAAAAGCGAGAGTTTACTAGCAAACAAATAGTAGCTAAGAATACTCAACAAGATATAAGCGAAGCAAAGGAGTATTCAAACGAAAAAGCGGAGCGTGCCTCTCTCCCACACAAGATGGATAGGATCCAACATGAATATGACCAGCAAACAAACAAACAAAACAAAACTCAAAGCAAAATAAAATGACGCTCCAAGCATAGCACATAATATATAAAGTGATAAAAACTTAGTTCAACGAAGACGACCTTATGATAGTCGATGAAGAGGAGGGGATGCCTTGGGCATCCCCAAGCTTAGACGCTTGATGGTTCTTGATATTCAGAGGGGTGCCATGGGGGCATCCCCAAGCTTGAGATTTGATCCATCTTCAATTTCTTCATTATCCTCTCCTTTGGAACTTAAAAACTCACTTCACACAAAACTTCTCATAAACTGATTAGAGGGTTAGTGCTCATAAATTAAAAATACACATGTGTTCAACTCAAGACAAATTGCAAACAACTTTATTGGGCATTAGCTACTGTTTACTAAGCCTCAATGTGGCACTCCTACTCAATAGTATCACATTTGACGATAGTAAAGAGACGAATACAAAATAAAAGCAGAATCTGTCAAAAACTGAACAGTCTGTAAAGATTGAATTTTTCGAGGCACTTCTGTTGCTCAAATCAGAAAACTCAAAACTAACGAAAGATAGATAAAAGTATCAGACTTTCTGTCTAACATTATCAGAAAAATATAAATTCAGGGATTTTCTAGATTTTCGAACAGTGAAGGACAGAAATCTATTTCTGGACATCAAAACAATACCTCGCACTTTCAATGCATTAGAGGCTAAACTTGGCACAAAAAACCAAAGGAAAAAAGATACAACGAAGTTGCTACAGAGGCAACAACTCCATGACTCAAGAAAAACAAAAAGCAAACTAAAAGTAAAAGATGAGTTGTCTCCCAACAAGCGCTTTTCTTTTAAGCCTTTTAGCTAGGCATGATAATTTTAATGATGCTCTCATAAGAATAAGAGTTGGAACACAAAAGAGAGCATCATGAAGCAAATATCAAACACATTTAAGTCTAACTCTCTTCCTATGCATAGGCATCTTGTAAGAAAATAAATTATTGGAGCATAAAGCATTAAGCATAGGAAGGAAAAGCAAGTGCAACATTAAAACCTTCAACATAAAGAGGGGAAACTTCATAAGATGAAAATTTATATAACCACACTTCCCTCTCTCATAATAAATTTCAGTAGAATCATAAGAAAACTCAATAACATAACCATCACATAAAGCATTTTTCTCATGATTCACATGCATAAAAGTATTATTATTACTCTCCACATAAGTAAAATCTTTATTATTAGTAGCATTGAGAGTAGGACTATCATATAGAACTTGGACATGATAGACTAATTGTGTATTAGAAAGATGATGTTCAGTAGGAGAGTAATAATTATGACGTATCTCATAGGGATGATTAAAAAAATTCTTTATGGCATAGTTATCATCACAATAATCATCAAAAATTGGAGGCATAATATCATCATAAGCAAGGGGATAGTCATCTTTCCAAGCATATATTTTTGTAAACAAATCATCATGACTTTCAGTACCAAAAGGATTTTCAAACCCATCATCCCCAAGCTTGAGGTTTTCCACATTATGATTAGAAGAAACATGAATATTCCCAATAGTATAACAATTATCAATATCATCATTTTCAAAATTGGTGCCAAAAAGATTTTCAAGATCATAAGTAGTATTATTTTCCCAATCATGATCATCACAATAAGTAACATGCATAACATAATCTTCTTCAATAGTGCCTATAGACTTAACATCAAGATAATAATGAATACAATTAAGCGAATCATCTTCAATAATTTTTGATTCATGCTCATTAGGAACAACCATGATGGGAGAAATATGCTTAGGGGATGATACAGTTTCCTCTTTATTTTTACTCCTCCCTCTCTTATTCTTCTTCACCACCTTAGGAGGGAGTGGTTGGAAAGGAAGCTTCTCCACATAATCTGATTCATTATTAGAAAAGACAGGAGAAACTTGGGAGAATCCCTCCCTTTCATTATTGGCAACATAAGAAACATATGTCCTTTTATACTTTGGTGAAGTGATATTCTTTCTAATTTTTGCAATGTAAGCATTGTCACGGCAATTCACAACACAATAATGATAACCTCCCTTGAGAATGCCATTTTTCCCAAAAGTACTACTATCTAACCAAGAAGTTTTTTTTTTGATAACTCTTCACACCCCAAAAACAAATTAAGTTCATCATAAAAACTAGAGGTGATCATGTTATCACAAAACTGGCTAATAATTCTATCATTAAAGTACGAGCATTGGAAATTAAAATGACCTTCTTCATTGCAAAGTTCACACATAAAAGGATAGAGGTCATTTAATTATCTAGCAAATTTATATAAATCCTTAAGCCATTTGCTAGTTCTTTCATGCTTATGTTGCTTACAATATTTATCTTCTTCTACCCGAGTGCTTTCACAAGGTCTATGCACTCCACAAAAATTAACATGCTTATATGGAACATTATTTGTAGAGATTGGATCATGTCTATTGCAATCATCATTAACAATTTCATTTTGTTTGCAAATTTCTTCGAAAGGTACATGATGCTTAGACCATTTCTCTTTAGGAATATTAATATGAGAAGCAAAAGATTTATAGATATCAACAACTATAGGAGAGTCAAGTCCAAACTTAGCACTAAGCTTATTAAAACTATCAGTTTCAACAAAAGACTTAATGCAATCATACTCATAATTTATACCTGACTCTTTACCTTTGTCGATCTCCCAATCTTCAATGTTTTGTTGAATCTTTTCAATAAGATCCCATTTAGCATCAATCTTCTTACTTGTAAAAGAACCCATAGAAGAAGCATCAAGTATTTCCTTGTCTTGACGAGATAGCCTTGCATAAAAATTGTTAACAATAATATCCTTGGAAAGATCATGGTTAGGACATTTAAGCATTAATGATTTCAATCTCCCCCAAGCTTGAGCAATGCTCTCTCTGTCATGTGGCCAAAAATTGTAGATATAATTTCTATCTCGATGAATTTCATGAAGAGGATAAAATTTAGAATAAAAGAGAGACATAAGCTCATTCCAATCCAACAAGTGAGAATTGTCTAGCAGCCTATACCACTCCAATGCTTTCTCCTTAAGTGAGAAGGAAAATAATTTCCTCATGATTACCTCTTTTGATACACCTGCAATCTCAAACAACTCACATAACTCTTTAATATAAAGCAGATGATAACTAGGATGTATAGCTCCATCTCCTACATAGCAATTTCTCATAACACGATCAATTATCCCCATCGGTATCTTGAAAAGAATACATTCAGTATGTGGAGTAACCTTATCCACCATGGGAGTGGTGGAGAGGTCACTCTCAAAAAGTAAATTCAAAGAACAACGTTCCATAAGCCAAACTAGAGAAATAAAAACAAGAAACAAAAAGATATAACTGCAGAATCTAAAGAAGATACCTTCAAGCGCTCACCTCCCCGGAAACGGCGCCAGAAATTAGCTTGATGTCTACTACACGCTTTTATTCTTGTAGACTTGTTGGGCCTCCAAGCGCAGAGATTTGTAGGACAGCGGCAAATTTCCCTTAAGTGAGTAACCCAAGGTTTATCGAATCCATGGGAGGTAGAGGTCAAAGATATCCCTGTCAAGCAACCCTGCAATTAAGATACAAGAAGTCTCTTGTGTCCCCAACACACCTAATACAATTGTCAGTTGTATAGGTGCACTAGTTCGGCGAAGAAATGGTAAAATGCAAGTGATATGGATGGTAAAAGGTGATTTTGTAATTCTGTAGTAAAAATGGCAGCAAGCAAACAAGTGACAAAAGTCACTAAAAATGGTGTATCAATGATTGGAAACAAGGCCTAGGCTTCATACTTTCACTAGTGACTACTCTCAACATCATTAACATAATTAAACACATGATAGTTCCCACAAAAACACATGCATGGTAGACGTTACTCAGAGATCATTCTTTTGTGGATCAAATAGGATGAGAATTGCGTAGGGCTATGAAAAGCACACCTTAAAGTTCGTATTCCACATCTATGGACACTTCATGCTGTCACTATCCGCATCCAAAGATATTACTAACAAACACCACAACCTATTTCTTGAATAGTCTCTTTCTTCAATAACACAAGCATCAAGAAACCTCATGATCTATTCAATCCAACAAATAAGAACAAACTCATGAATTTTCGTCCCCCAGGTCGCCCTTTTGGCTCCGGTCTTCATTTGTCCAATAAAAAATCCCCATAAATTTTCGTCCAATTCCGAGAATATTTTCAGAAGTAACTTTCTGCAACAAAATCAGCACAAAAACAGGGAACTGGCACTGGGCATCTTGTCAATAGGTTAGTCCGAAAAAATGCATAAAATGATGTAATATGATAGTAAAAACATGTGACAACATCACAAAACTAGCATGGATCACTCAAAAATTATAGATACGTTTGACACGGATCAAGCCCCGCCGCAGCCTCGAGCCATGCGTGCGCTGCCGCCTGCGCCCTTCGTTGCCGCAGCCGCCTGCTCCATGCCTGCGGAGCCGCCGCCTCCTGCACCCTGCGTCGCGGCAGCCGCCTGCGCCATGCGTGCCTGCGCTGTGCCTGCGGAGACACCGCCGCCTGCGCCATGCGTCTGTGCGCCGCCACCGCCGCCTGCGCCCCGCGACCTGCGTGCGCCGCTCCTGGCCTCTTGCTTCTCCGTGCGCCGCCCCGCCTCTCCTACGTCGCTCCTCCGCCTCCCGAGCATCTGCATCTCCTTGAGGCGGCTCTACATCTCCCGACGATGGACAGAGAGCAGCAGAAGCGGGTACCTGGCGGGTCGTGGGTACCCGCCGGGTGGCGGGTCTGGTGGAGATTTGTACCCGTCGGCGGGTATGGAGGCGGGTGGTGGTGGCGGGGAGAGGTGGCAGAGGCGGGTATGGGGGTGGCAAACCCGGCCCCGAACACGGCGGGTGCCATCCGTACGCATAGGTCCACATGTCACCTAGTTGTTACGGCTAGACCTAGACCGATAGTACTAGCTGTTTATGTGGGTCCAGATGTCACAAAAGGTGGTAGACGTACACCTGGATGCTATGATTGCTGCAGATGAATCCAAATGCCACAATACATGGTAGACGTTGACCTCGATGGCTAGGACTGCTACATGTAGGTCCACATATCACCTAGTTGGTACGGTTACACCTAGATGTCTAGGAATGGAGCTAGATGGCCAGAAGTACTGTCGCACATGGGTCCACATGTCACCTAGTTGGTACAGCTAGACCTAGACGGATAGTAGTGGCTATTTATGTGGGTCCAGATGTCACAAAAGGTGGTAGACGTAGATCTGGATGCTATGATTGCTGCATATGGATCTAAATACTACAATACATGGTAGATGTTGACCTCGATGGCTAGTACTGCTACGTGTGGGTCCACATGTCACCTAGTTGGTACGGTTACACCTAGATGTCTAGGAGTGGAGCTAGATGGTCAGAAGTACTGTCGCACATGGGTCCACATGTCACCTAGTTGGTACAGCTAGACCATGACGGATAGTAGTGACTTTTCATGTGGGTCCAGATGTCACAAAAGGTGGTAGACGTAGACCTGGATGCTACGATTGCTGCAGATGGATCGAAATGCCATAATAAATGGTAGATGTTGACCTCGATGACTAGGACTGCTACGTGTGGGTCCACATGTCACCTAGTTGGTACAGTTACACCTAGATGGCTATGAGTGGAGCTAGATGACCAAAAGTACTGTCGCACATGGGTCCACATGTCACCTCGTTGGTACAGCTAGACCTAGACAAATATTAGTGGTTGTTTATGTGGGTCCAGATGTCACAAAAGGTGGTAAACATAGACCTGGATGCTATGATTACTACAGATGGATCCAAATGCTAGAATACATGGTAGATGTTGACCTCAATGGCAAGGACTGCTACGTGTGGGTCCACATGTCACCTTGTTGGTACGGTTACACGTAGATGTCTAGGAGTGGAGCTAGATGGCCAGAAGTACTGTCGCACATGGGTCCACATGTCACCTAGTTGGTATAGCTAGACCTAAAAGGATAGTAGTGGCTTTTCATGTGGGTCCAGATGTCACGAAAGGTGGTAGACGAAACTTGGATGCTATGATTGCTGTAGATGGATCGAAATGCCACAATACATGGTAGATGTTGACCTCGATGGCTAGGACTGCTATGTGTGGGCCCACATGTCACCTAGTTGGTACGGTTACACCTAGATGTCTAGGAGTGGAGCTAGATGGCCAGAAGTACTATCGCACGTGGGTCCACATGTCACCTAGTTGGTACATCTAGATCTAGACGGATAGTAATGGCTATTTATGTGGGTCCAGATGTCACAAAAGGTGGTAGACGTAGACCTGGATGCTATGATTGCTTCATATGGATCCAAATACCAAAATACATGGTAGATGTTGACCTCGATTGCTAGGACTGCTACGTGTGGGTCCACATGTCACCTAGTTGGTACGGCTACACCTAGATGTCTAGGAGTGGAGCTAGATGGCCTGAAGTAATGTCGCACATGGGTTCATATGTCACCTAGTTGGTACAACTAGACCTAGACGGATAGTAGTGACTTTTCATGTGGGTCCAGATATCACAAAAGGTGGTAGACGTAGACCTGGATGCTATGATTGCTGCAGATGGATCGAAATGCCATAATACATAGTAGATGTTGACCTCGATGGCTAGGACTACTACGTGTGGGTCCACATGTCACCTAGTTGGTACAGTTACACCTAGATGGTTAGGAGTGGAGCTAGATGGCAAAAAGTACTGTCACACATGGGTCCACATGTCACCTAGTTGTTACATCTAGACCTATACATATAGTAGTGGTTGTTTATGTGGGTCCAGATGTCACAAAAGGTGGTAGACGTAGATCTGGATGCTATGATTGCTGCAGATGGATCCAAATACCACAATACATGGTAGATGTTGACCTCGATGGCTAGGACTGCTACGTGTGGGTCCACATGTCACCTAGTTGGTACGGTTACACATAGATGTCTAGGAGTGGAGCTAGATGGCCAGAAGTACTGTCTCACATGGGTCTACATGTCACCTAGTTGGTATACCTAGACCTAGAAGGATAGTAGTGGATTTTCATGTGGGTCCAGATGTCACGAAAGGTGGTAGATGTAGACTTGGATGCTAAGATTGCTATAGATGGATCGAAATGCCACAATACATGGTAGATGTTGACCTCGATGTCTAGGACTGCTATGTGTGGGTCCACATGTCACCTAGTTGGTACGGTTACACCTAGATGTCTAGGAGTGGAGCTAGATGGCCAGAAGTACTGCCGCACATGGGTCCACATGTCACCTAGTTGGTACAACTAGACCTAGACGGATAGTAGTGGCTGTTTATGTGGGTCCAGATGTCACAAAAGGTGGTAGACGTAGACCTTGATGCTATGATTGCTGTAGATGGATCCAAATGCCGCAATACATGGTAGATGTTGGCTAGGACTGCTACGTGTGAGTCCACATGTCACCTAGTTGGTACGGTTACACCTAGATGGCTAGGAGTGGAGCTAGATGGCTAGAAGTACTGTCGCACATGGGTCCGCATGTCACCTAGTTGGTACAGCTAGACCTAGATGGATAGTACTGGCTGTTTATGTGGGTCCACATGTCCCCCAGGTGTGCTAGGTCCAGATGGTTAGGGGTTTTGCATGTGGGACATCCGAGGGACATGTGGACCCATCTTGACCTAGTACATCCGGGGGACATGTTGACCCACATGAAACACTCATAGCCATCTAGTTGTATATCTACAACCTTTGTGACATGTGGGCCCACATTTGGGACATGTGGACCCATATGCAAAACCCCTAGCCATTTTTACCTGGCACATCTCGGGAACATGTGGACCCAAATGCGACACTCATAGACATAGCCATCTCGTTGTATATCTATCACCTTTGGGACATGTCGACCCTTATGAAACACTCCTAGATATTTTCCATGCCGTGGGATCCACATAGTTTTAGCTCAAGTTGTCTAGATGTCATATAGTTCTAGGTCAAGATGGGTCCACGTGATAGTTTTAGGTCAAGTTGTCTAGTATGTCATATAGTTCTAGGTAAAGATGGCTAGGGGTTTTGTATGTGGGTCTAGATGTCAAAAAGGTGGTAGATACATACATATATGACCACTAGACATCTAGTCCCACATGCACGAGACATAAATAGTTTGACCTAGAACTAGCACGTGGATCTCACAAAATGCAACATAGATAGGAGTGTTGCATGTGGATCCATATGTCCCAAAGGTTATAGATATAAAACTATATGGCTATGAGTGTTTCATGTGGGTCCACATGTCCCCCGGATGTGCTAGGTCAAGATGGTTAGGGGTTTCGTATGTGGGACATCCGGGGGACATGTGGACCCATCTTGACCTAGTACATCCGGGGGACATATGGACCCACACACAGCACTCATAGACATCTAGTTGTATATCTACAACCTTTTGGGACATGTGGACCCACATGCAAAACCCCTACGACGGCGGCGGGGAGCGGGAGTTCAGAGAGGGGTGGCCGACGGTTGGGACGGTGAGTCCCCCGAGTCACCCGACGTGGACAACACGAGGGTCAGGCCCTCAGCCAGGTAGATACTAGAAATAATATCGAAATTGTTAGAAAAAGGGCTCGCTTTCTAGGAGGGCATTTTTTGACTCACTCCCCACGCGACAAGTGGCGCGCTGATGGAGGCTTTCTCACCCACGGATGAACCAGAGTGTACCACTTGTCACCTGGGGAGAGATTCCCCTAGTGAGAGAAGGGCACGTCGAGTCCGTACGCTTTTATTTCGTAAATCCGAATATAAAAAAAATCTTGTGAATCATTTGTTCAAATCATGATCCGTTTTCATAGTCGTGCTATTCGCGATCTTCAAAACTAGATCCCATGTTGATATGTTTCGACAAAAAAAAATGCACTACTCGGAGTGTGTAGTTTGCACTGCTTTTTTTGTTTTTTAGTGTGCAGTGCAAATCCTTCTCTTTTAGCAGTGCACTGCCTCGGACTAGGTCAGTGCACTGCATTCTCTTTTTTCTCTTTTTATAGTGCACTGCCTCGGATGGGCAGTGCACTGCCTTTGATTGTGCAGTGCACTACTGTTTTCGGTTGTGCATTGCACTGTTTTTTTTTTCACTTTTCATAGTGCACTGTCTCGGATGGGGCGTTGCACTCCCTGCGCTATCTTTGGTTGGGCAGTGCACTACCTTCGATTGTGTAGAACACTTCCTGAACTGCCTTCGGTTGAGCACTGTATGCCTTTTCTTTTTCACTTTTTATAGTGCACTGCATCGGATGGGGCGGTGCACTGCCTACGCTATCTTCGATTGGGCAGTGCACTGCCTTCGGTTGCACAGTGCACTGCCTGCACTGTCTTCGGCGGATCATTGCAATGCCATCAGTTGCGCCTACACTGCCTTCGACGGAGCATTGCACTGTCTTTAGTTGTGCAGTGGACTGTCTTCGGTTGGGCAGTGCACTGTCTGTGCATCGTGCACTGCCTTCGACGGAGCATTGCACTGTCTAAACTGGGCGCAACCCGCAGCACACGTTATGACAAATGTATCGACGAAATATTAGGGACAACGACATATGCACCCCTTCAAGATATTTATTAATGTTTTTTTATTTTTTTTTATTTTTCATAAATATTTATTATACCGTATTTAGCTAGCTAGCTCTCATTTTCATATGGATCGATGGATCATATCATATTCAGGTAGCTAGCACTTTTCATATTCAGCACGTAGCTCCCGTCCAACATGCTAGCTAGCTCTTTTCATATTGATCGATCCATCATATTCAGGTACTAGCTCCCGTATTCGTATGTCCAGGCATGTGCGTCTTGCGTACACTGCTATGCCACCATGTGTCAGATGCACAATGTGCGTCACGTGACCCACGCCCTCTACAAAACTCACGTGAGGGCGTGCTCAAGGAAGTCGCATGCAAATAATATTCTATAAGATGCATTACTCAACACAGAGATTAAATTAGCTCAGCGGTATAAATCCTTATGCTGCATGCGTGTGACCCAGGTTCAAATCTCGGCATCCACCAATTAATTTCATTTTTCCTCCGCTCTCCAAGACTGGCTCAATCTTTTCCAGACTCGGCTCAAGCCGAGCCGAACTGAATTGGCCAAACCAAACAACTCGGTACAGTTATGCCATCGTGATATTTGGGGGTCTATGGAAGCAGGCCTCAAATAATAAATACTATGATTCTAATGCCACATACACTTTAAAGAACCAGAAACCATGTAATGCCCCGGGGTTTTTCCCTAAATTAGAATTGCCTGTTATTTTATTTTTGCATCATCATGACATCAGCACCATCGTCTCGCATGTTTTTGACCGCAAAAATTATTTTTAATAAACCCTATTTTATTTTTCTAAAATCGTCGCAAAAATTTTACCGAGACAGTCGTCTCCGTTTTCAAAATTTAATTGCCAAAATCGTTTTGCAAAATAAAAATGGTTTTGAGAATGCGAGAGAGTAGCCCAAACCGGCCCAAAGCCCACCTAACCCCAAACCCTAGGGTTTCCCCCTGGCAGTTTTGTTTTCCCACCCCCAGGGTTTTTACAGCCACCGTCCTCTCTTTTTGCGTTTTCGTGATCGCGCCCTTCCACCTTCCCCTTTTCCTTTTCCCCCTCCCTCTTTTCTCTCTCCTCCTCTTTTTCTTTTCTTCCTTTTCTTTTTCTCCCTTCTCCTCTTATCCTTTCTTCTTCTTCCCGTGACTTCTTCCTCCCCGTGCTCGACCTCCTCCCCGCATGCAGCGCGCCACCATCCCAAGCCCGGCCAGCCCCGCCTCACATTCTCCTTCCTCCCGCATCCTCCACCTCTGCTCTCCTCCCGTCCCCTTCTCTCTCCCCTCCGCCATGCTCCCTCCAGACCTGCGCCGCCGTGCTCCTCCTCCCTATCCTCTCCTGCTCCCTGCCGTGCCCCCCCTGCGCCTCCTTGCCACGGACGCCCTTGATGCTGAGCCGCCCCAACTCCTCTGCGTGCCGCCGCGCCACCCCATCCTCGTTCGCCTCGGCCAGAGGTTGCCATGGCCGGCCTCCCCGTCAACCTGCTCCCCTTCCCGTCGGCCTGCTCCTCCGGCCCGCCTCCCCTTCCTCCCGCACCGTGGACGCTCCCTCCTCTGCCTCGTCGCCGGCCTCCCGACCTCCTCCACCACAGGGCCGCCGCCTCCTCTGCTCCTTGCTGTTGTGCTCCGCTCCCGCGCGTGGCCCTGGCCCCCTCCAGCCGGTCGACTCCCTTTGTGCCTCGCCGCCTCCCCGCGTCCTCCCTGGCCAGCAGACGCCTCACTGCTCCTCCTCCATCTGTGACCTGTTGTGCATCCCCGGCCAGCACCTCCTCGTCCAGTCTCCTGCTACGTGCTCGATGAAATGCCCGTAAGGACCCAGCTTCTTTCCCCTTGCTGTGTCGTGTGTGTGCTGCCTCCTCCCCGACGTGACGGTGGTTGTGCTTGTGCTGTTCTGCCCGTGGTGTTTCCCGCGCCCGTTGCTCGTGTTGTTTCCCCGACAGTCACGCTCGTTCCCGTTCCCGACGTCGTGAAGCCGATCCCTATTCCGTTCCCGAAGCAGTTTCCCGAGTTCCCCGTTTTCCCGATGCGTTCCCCGTCGTGAAGCGCCTCGTTTTCCCGTCGTGAAGCCCGGAGTTCCCGTCGTGAAGCACCGTGAAGCCCGATCCCCGATGCCGTGAACCCCGCTGACCCCGAAGCCCGGAACGCCAAGGTCCGCCACGACTACGCCTCGAGTATGACTACTTCCACGACATCGACTACGGAACGACTACTTCGACTACATCGGCTACTTCGACTTCGGACGGACATCTACTTCGACCACTTCGACTACGACGACTACTTCGACTACGACCCGAAGAAAATGGCTTCCAAAATTGAAGATCCTCGTTCCGATGTGTGACCCCAACTCTAACCCTATACCATATATATGCGTACCTTATAAAATCATGCATCATTAATAAACATCGCACCTTATCCATTTAGTCGAATTAAATCAATTTAATTATGGGGTTTGTCCGGTGCATCTATATTATGCACCGATCCCATCTAAAATGATTTGCCATGTGTTAGGGAATAAAATTGGACAACAATTAATTTTTCATGCATCATGTCATCAACATGCCGCTTCTTTTGCCGTATTAGTAAAATGCATCTTTTCCGTTGTCCAGTGTTCGTTGCTTCTTCGGGAATAGGACGTTGAGTTGATGTGAGCAACAACAGGTTCTGCTACCTCTACCGGATTGCAGGCAAGTGATACTCCCTTGCTATCTTTGCTTGTTTTCTGTCTCTTACTCGTCGTATCTTTTGTTCCTTGCTAGCCTTATGTTGCGATGCTTGTGTCCGATCCTATATGCATGTTTACTTTGCAGCCATGAAATGCCACCACCCCCACATCCTATTACCTTTTGCTTGTTTACCTTGTTGGCCTTGCGAGTCGTAGTGCATGCTTAGGTGCTTTGCTTGAGTCCTGTTATCTCTTTATCTAGTCTTGTTAACATGATAGCTAGGCTCAACTAAAATGGTAATCTTTATTTTCTGTTGTGATGGGAATAACATAATAAAGATAAGGCACCGGCGGAAGGCCAATCGTGGTGATTTGTTCTGCTAGTGTCGCCTAGGACCCGAGTTCTTTTCCGCTGATCCAAGACTGAGCGCACTAACCACATGTGGGAGTTCTATGGACCTCCCCGCAATCTATTACCGGATCCTCAAACCTGTCCAGATGCCACAAGTAGTTCGGGTGTTTCTACGGTTACAAGAGTGGATGATATGGTCAGATGGATACGTGGTTACTTACGGTAGGGCTTGCGGTATGATGCGAAGTGACCAACTCATGCTAGTTTGTGTCACTTAGCCGTAGTCGCAAACGGTTAGGCCCACCTCGAAGCTTCGGCCGGACTCTCAAGGTGGATCAGACCTAGCTAGTTGGCTCCCTGGACTTGTTTGTAGTGAAGGGAAGTATTGCGTCGAAACCTCCACCGGTACACCTCTAAGCGAGAGTTTCGATGCGTGTGGGTTCATTGGTGCATCCCTGCAGGGTTAAATCTTTTCGAAAAGCCGTGTCCGCGGTTATGGACGACTTGGTGAAATGCGCTGGCTAAAAAGATCATAGACAACTTGCACCTTATGATGATAATAACTTGACTAGTAAGATAGATTACTTGAATAATAACCCATAAAACTTGTCCACCGTGTGAGTGCCCGGACTTCTTCCTCGTGGGTCGAGGATATGAGGGAGTCGTTTTAGAGCGGGTTTGTTTGGTGAGTAGTATAGTTGGTTTCTTATGCGCTCTTTTACTTTGTCTCTTTTAGACGAAAGTTGTAGTGTGTCTCTATAAGTTGTTAGTGCTGCTTGCCGCTGCCTCAATCGCTAACCCTCTTCCTACGGAATTCCATCTTTGATATCTTGTGAGTATTACTTGCCAGTACTTCTACTAGTACTGACCCCTTTGGGTCTGCTATTCCACATGCAGCCAACAGGTTTGAAGTCTGATGACGTTAGCTTGGGAATCCCTCCGGTTTGGCCTGGGTAGGGATATGGTGCCTTCGTTTATCTTCAGGGCTCTTAGTCCAATTTGTTTCTTGTCCGTAGCTGGACGCTACCCGCTTCCGTTGTTATTTGGATCTTTTTATTGTATCTTTGCTCTTGACTCGGTGAGTCGTTGTTGTATATATGTTCTTTTGTGGGTTCCATCGAGAACTGTTGTAATGTTATCACAATTCCACCCGCATAACGTGTGTGTTGCGACGTGCACGTTATGCCTGGAGGGCGTCCTTTAGGATCGTTATTATGCGGATTTGGCGGAAATCGCTAAGTCTGCATAGTACCGATCTTGTTGCGTTACACTGCACAAATAATATTTGATTACGTGGTGAGAAATACATGTGAACTCATGAAGTTATGACCAAAGATAGTTTTCTAAATGTTTGAAAAAGAAGTTCTCCTTTCAAATTTATTGTGATCACAATATTCTTTCAAAATTTTCTCATTTAAAAGCCCTCGGATCTGCTCCGACAATTGGGAACGTGAAACTTTATTAGTGAATTGTTCGCATGATAATCCAATATATATGTATTATAATTGTTGTTCATAATGATTGAGGGATGAACATCCATTTATATGCATTTCTTGTGCTTGACCCCTCTTCTTAAGTTGTCACCGACAACACCAACAGATTGATATTGTCCTATTGATGACTTCAAATCTAATTTAGAACTCTAATATTGTTCATGTAATATTTTTGAAACTAAGTCGTAATGTATATGGCGCAATTTGGCCCCGCAGCTCTATTCACATGCCAACCTAGAAATTTCGAATGGAGCAAGCAAATTTCGATACCCCTACCTTCTTTGTTTCTATATTTATCTGGATGCAACCGGACAAATGAAAATAGCGAATGTAGGACGAACTATTGTTAATTTAGGTTTGTACATTATATTAAAACGATTACCTGATAATATGATTAGATAGTAAATTAACATGACGGCACAGACTTGCACGACATGTGAGGTAGCTAGGAGACATGAGAGAAACAAAAGAAAAAATAGTGAGAGGATGGCGTGGAGTTGACCGGCCCTCCCACGCGGGTGAGCCTGTCTTTGTCCATTCATTGGTGCATAGTCGCGGGATCGTGTTGTAGGGGTTGAAGTGTAAAGATGTGAGTGTAGTGAGGGTCATATTATAAAGTAACCTGTATATAGGCAGAGTAAGGAACTGAGAAGAATATGCTCGAAAGATTCAGAAACTTTGCCTCCTCCTCACCATTTCCAGCCGAGTAGGATAGGGATTGAGGTCCATCTCCAAGTCATACAACATGGTATCAGAGCCCATGGGCTGCTTATGCTCCTGATCCGTGCGGCCGCCGCTGGTGAAGCTCGGTGGAGGTGGCAGATTGGGCGGATCTGAAGGCTGTTTGGTGTGTTGATTCAGGAGGAGGAAGACACAGTGGTCGGCAAGGCAGTAAGGGGGAGCCGTGGTGGTCTTGGTGGGCGGTTCAAGGACCCGTGGAGTGCAGTGCAGCGGAGGTGGTACAGCGGGATTTCTGCTTCAGCTACAGTGGTGATACTCTCTGTTCCGGTAGTGAAGAGTTGTGATTGTGGGCGAGCAGTTGGTGAGTAGGAGAAGATGGCCGGAGTTACAACCCCCTCAGCGTCCGTTACAACTGGTGAGCTTGCGGCTGTTTGCAAGCCATGGATGAGAAGTACAAGGCGTTGTTTGAGGCGATGAACAACCGAGTGGAAATGCCAAGGCAGGAAGCTGAATCAAAGGAGGATGTGCATCCCTTGCAGATGCCACTGGTGAAACTGGAAGGGGCTGAGACTTATGCGAGTTGGGCTGAGCACGCGGAGACGATTCTGGTCTCCAGGAGGCTGGAAGGTTACGTGCTTGGTACGGTGGAGAAGCCACCTGATGATAATTCAAAGGAGGGTCAGAGATGGAAGACAACTAATGCTCTAGTGAGAGCTTGGCTGTTGAGTTCGATCTCCCCACAGATTGCAAAACAAGTTGAAAGGATAAAGGAGGCTTGTGAGATTTGGAGATTGTTGAAGGGCACATTCTCAGGAGTAGGGAATGAGATGCTGGCATGTAAAATTCAAAAGGAATTACAGGATCTCAGCCAAGGACATAAATCAGTTGTGGAGTATGTATCTGAGTTAAAGCGTCTGTGGAGCGATCTAGACTACTATGATCCAGTGGGATTAGAGTGCAGCAAATGTGTCAAAGATCATAGTAAATGGGTAGAGAAGAGGCGTGTGCGGGATTTTTTAAATGGTCTCAATCCAAGGTTTGAGAACAGACGTGCAGCTATTTATGGTGGTGAAAAACTACCTACTCTGGAGCAGGCCATCTCTGCTATAATAAGTGAAGAAACACGGCTGAAGCTTGAAGAAACAGGGCCAAGTATTCAGGGGATGGGGCCGAAGCGATCAGCTCTCTTTGTAACTGAAAATGTAGGACAACTAAGACAAGGAATAGGTCAAACTGACCGGAAGTGCTTTGAGTGTGGTCAGCCAGGACACCTCAGAGCATCCTGCCCAGACCTTACTGGGACGGGGCGTGGTCGTGCCCCAGACTGGCGCGTCAGAGGCAGAGGTCGCTTTGGAGATGGACGTGGTGGTGGCCGTGGTAGAGTTCCAAGAATGATTGGAAGGGCAAACATGTCAGCTATAGAAAAGTGAAACCGCTCAACATGTGAAAGTTGAGATGACTCTAGATGATCTGGAGAAGTGGCACCGGTTCAAAGGGATGAGTGAAGAAATTAAACCATCAAGTGAAGCTTCTACAACATTGTCCGATACTAGTGGTAATACTTCCCGCTTGATTGAACTTAATTCAGTTGATACTTCATGGTTAATAGACTCTGGTGCATCTAGACACATGGTTGGCTCGAGAAAATCGTTTTTTAAAATATTTACCTAATATTAAAGGAGAGTGTGTGAAACTAGCAGATGGCTCATCCCAGGTTATAGTGGCTCGGGAACGATCAAATGTGGGTCAAATATATCCATGTCTTCTGTTTACACGTTCCAGCATTTCCAGTGAATTTGTTATCTATCAGTTGCATTACAAACGAGTTGAACTGTGCTGCCTTGTTTTTCCCGACCTGGTGCTTATTTCAGGAACTTGGGACTGGAAGAAAGCTTGGGACAGGGAGCATGCGTAATGGCATTTACTACTTGGACAAGGATACTTCACCTATGGTAGCAGCAGCTTTATTTTGTAAACCAATTGAGGAGCTCTTACTTTTGCATCGACGACTAGGTCACATGCCATTTGCCAAACTGGGTCAGATTTATCCTTCTCTGTACAATAAAGTTAGAAAGGAAGATTTGGTATGTGATGCATGTGAATTTGGCAAGTGTGTAAGGAGTGTTTATGTAATCTCTGATAATAGGAGCATTGTTCCACTACAAACCATACACTCGGATGTGTGGGCACCTAGTGGAGTAACCTCAATTAGTGGGTATCGGTATTTTGTTACTTTCATTGACTGTTGTACTAGATGCACCTGGTTGTATGTGTTGAAAGGTAAATATGAAGTGTTTGAATGCTTTAGAGATTTTCATAAGATGATTATGACCCAGTATAGTGCTTGTGTGAAAATATTCCGCACTGATAATGGAACGGAGTATGTGAATTCAAGATTTGATGAATATTTATCTAATTTTGGTATCATTCATCAGACCACTTGTCCAGGTACATCGGAACAAAATGGACTGGCTGAAAGGAAAAATCGGCATCTACTTGAGGTAACTCGATGTTTAATGCTAACAATGAATGTTCCAAAATTCTTGTGGGGAGAGGCAGTAATGACAGCAGCTTATTTGATAAATAGAATGCCTTCGAGGGTTCTTGGAAACAAGTCACCAATTGAGTGCTTGACAGGAAAGTTGGATTATGTAGTACCTCCAAAGGTATTTGGCAGTGTGTGTTTTGTGCGGGATCATAGATCCTCTATTGGAAAGCTTGATCCTAGAGCAGTAAAGTGTATATTTGTTGGCTATTCAGGGAAGCAGAAGGGGTACAAGTGATGGTGTCCCTCTGAAAGGAAGATGTTTATTAGTATGGATGTGACATTTCGAGAGAATGAACCTTATTACGGAGAACCTGATGATTTGACTGAACTATTTGCTGAACAAACCAGTGCTGACGCACCAATTCCATGTAATGTGACAAGGGGAGCAGGTGCAGGAGAAATTATTCAAGACGGATCAAGGGATGTTGTGATTGGGATTGTTCCAGCCACTACTATGGAAAGCTGTGAGCATGAAGTCCAACTTGAGTCAAACCAGAATTCAGAGCAAGGAGAAGAAGTTGAAATACAAGAAAATCCAGAAGATCAAGAATTGGAGGAGTCCACACCAGGCTCGGCTCAATCTCAGGCTCAAGATTCAAACCAATTCCATGCACCGGATAATGGTAATATTCTCCATCTTGATAATGATCTGAATATTCCAATTGCTCACCGTAAGCAACCACGCATCACAGCCGGAAAATTGCCATCTAAGCTTGCTCCCTATGACATAGCCAACTACATATCCTATTCAGCAGTGGGCTCGAGCTATGGTTCATTTATAGAGTCGCTAGATAGCCCAATTAGTATACCCAAGAACTGGCAAGAAGCAAAGCAACACCCTAAGTGGAGTCAAGCCATGGTAGAGGAGATGTTGGCGTTAGAGAAGAATAGAACTTGGGAGCTTACTACATTACCAGCAAATAAAAAAGTGGTGGGCTGCAAATGGGTATATACAGTGAAGCAGAATGCTGAGGGTAAGGTAGAGAGGTACAAAGCCAGGTTAGTGGCTAAGGGGTATAGTCAGACCTATGGGGTGGACTACGATGAAACATTTGCTCCTGTAGCGAAAATGAATACAATCAGGACCTTGATCTCTATAGCAGCTAATAAGCAATGGAAGCTATTTCAGATGGATGTAAAAAATGCCTTCTTGCATGGTGATTTACATGAGGAAGTGTACATGGAAATTCCTCATGGATTTGGTACTAAAGAAACAGTAGGGAAGGTGTGTAAGCTAAAAAAATCACTATATGGACTGAAGCAGTCACCTAGGGCCTGGTTTGGAAGATTTCGAAGTGAAGTATGCTCCTTTGGGTATAGGCAGAGCAATGCGGATCATACCCTCTTTTTTAAACATCATGGCGAAAAAGTTACTATCCTTGTGGTTTATGTCGATGACATTGTGATTACAGGTGATGATGAATTGGAGATCGCCTGGCTTAAGAAGGCGTTGGCCAAGGCCTTTGAAGTTAAAGATCTGGGCTGCTTGCACTATTTCCTTGGGATAGAAGTGGCTTATGGAGCACAAGGTATATATCTCTCACAACGCAAGTATATACTGGAATTACTTGCAGAAGTAGGCATGCTGAACTGCAAACCAGCTCCTACTCCAATAGAACAAAATCACCGTGTAACAGAAAGTGTTGGAGAACCAATAGACAAACATCAGTATCAGAGATTGGTAGGGCGTCTCATCTACCTATCTCATACTAGACCAGATATAGCTTATGCAGTTAGCATAGTAAGCCGGTATATGCATGATCCTCGGTCAGGTCATATGGATGTGGTGAATAGGATCTTGCGTTACCTTAAGAGTTGTCCAGGGAAAGGAATACTTTTTTCTGCTCAAGGACATTTGGGGATAGAAGGCTATACATATGCTGATTGGGCTGGGTGTTTAGATGACAGGAAATCTACCTCAGGTTACTGTGTATTTGTTGGTGGAAACTTGATTAGCTGGAGAAGTAAAAAACAGAATGTGGTGGCTAGATCCACGGCTGAGGCAGAGTTTAGATCCATGGCATCTGGTCTATGTGAATTATTGTGGGTAAAGATGATACTAGAGGAGCTGAGATTGTTTGAAAGGGGTCCTATTCGATTATTCTGTGACAACCAAGCTGCCATCAACATAATCAATAACCCGGTACAACATGACAGAACCAAGCACATCGAAATTGATAGACATTTTATAAAAGAGAAGTTGGATGGAGGGATGCTTCATGTGTCTTATGTTAAGTCTGTAGATCAGTTAGCTGATATTTTGACTAAAGGAGTGAGCACTGTAGTTTTTTCTGAAATCTGTAGCAAGATGGGGCTTATTGATATATTTGCCCCATCTTGAGGGGGAGTGTTGTAGGGGTTGAAGTGTAAAGATGTGAGTGTAGTGAGGGTCATATTATAAAGTAACCTGTATATAGGCAGAGTAAGGAACTGAGAAGAAGATGCTCGAAAGATTCAGAAACTTTGCCTCCTCCTCACCATTTCCAGCCGAGTAGGATAGGGATTGAGGTCCATCTCCAAGTCATACAACAGATCGAGATCTGCAACTTGTGGAGAATCAACTGCAATTAATAAGCGTATCAGTGTTAGTGTCCGATGCAGATCCGCGGACTGCGGAGTCAGCTGCAATTTGTTGCATAGTCTCACATGCATGCAGTTGCTAACGTATCACAAACTATGTCCAATCTAGTCTTATAATCCTGGTCAAACATGCATGCAGTTGCTAACGTATCAGGTCATGTCAAACGAGACAAGAGATATCAAGAATTTTTGTGTCGATATTTCTACAACATTGATTCAGTTCAGGTCAAACAAGATGAGAGCTATGGGAATTATTTTAGTTGGAAATTATAACATAATTTAGTACAAGTCAAACGAGTAGATAGCTACCCATTTTCTGTGTCGAGATTCTAATAACATTCATTTTGTTTTGGTCAAACAAGTCGAGAGCTATGTGAATTGTTTGTATATGGAATTTAGCAGCATTAATAAGGAGGAAAAGAAGCTGAGACTTCTAGATTGTTTGTCTCAGGATTCTAACAACAAGTATTCGGTTCCAGACAAACGAGAAAAGAACTATCGAGATTTTTTGTGTTGCGATAGTAATAATTAGGGATATTATAACTGCACCAAAGAGAAGCTCTCTCAGGCCATCCTCACGTTCTGGACGATTCTGACCGTTCGATCTCCCTCGCTGCACGTTTCTGACCGTTGGATGACCATCGGATCACGTACTGGGCCGAATCGTCCCTAGAGATGCTTCTCTGCGCATCAATTTGGTGCTCTGTGGTGTATTGGGCCGGCCGACCCGCTAAAGCCCACCTAAGGACTGAGCAGAAAGGCAACGGGCCGAGCGACACGGTGTTTCCATAAAAAAATAGCGACGCGGTCAACGGCGACAAAGACAAGATCCAGACGAGCAGAGGAGACCGATGCGATGCGCCGGGCGACCTGAGGCTCCAGTTCGTCGATGCGAGAGCAGCACGCCCGATGCGACGCTGGCCATCGATCCGGTCCATGGAGGCCGGCGAAATTTGAGACGGCTAAGCCATGATGCGTCCAGCGGCACCACGGACCGAAGCAATGCGGCCGGCCGGCCGAGCACATGCGCCCCGTGCGTCCGATCAAAGGTCAGCAGGTCCATGTGGCGGTTCATCCATCTTTGATGCCACCATCAACAGCTGGTGCGGCAGCGAGCGTCCCTACCTCCGCATTGATGGTGATAAACTGATGCGTTGCTCGTGATTGCTCTTGATTCCCCCGGTACATCATGCGCAACTCGCCGGCGGCGAGTGATTATGGTATGTCAATACAGGGGCGGATCTAGGCCCAGGGCCACCCTGGCCATGGCCCTGGTCGTGACAACGGTGAAAAGGCTATACCGTAGCGCACTGAAGCTACAGTAGTGCACTGTAGCTACTGTACCAACGAAGGTGGCCCGGGGCGTGGTTTGGTTCTGCGTCCGCCACTGTGTCAATATACCGCCTCTCTTGCCCTATAAGTTTTGTTGCCTCAGTATTCTCCATACCACTTCCACTCGAGAACAAGTTGCAGGTCGAATTGTATACTGCTAGGTTGATATCTGATCTCTCCTGCGAAATCCCCAATTCTCATCTGATGGTGTTCATCCTGGTTATGCTGTTTTCATTCCGTTGAATGATTGAATCTTGGAGATTGGTTGAAATTTTATTGGCTCTGGAATTCTTCTCCTCAATATTTACAATGGATGCCGGACATGTTATTTCTTAGATTGCCTCATGTACTTCCTTCATATTGTATTCTTTCTTGCAATGTTTGTTATTGGTAGAACTAGATTCATATTATCTCCATTATTTTAAATCGCTCACAGTAATATAATTATTTCCATTAGTAAGTCTGAACAAATTCAACATGCAATGGAATCCCATGATACTGACAGTTATGTTTCATGTTGTATGTACCAGGTCAAATAGAACAATAAAACCAAATGAGGAAACGTAGTAGGGCTGTTGTATAGGGGGCCGAAGCCTCCACGCGCAAAAACGTAACCGACCTGCTGAAGAGAGAGCCGAAGGTTCCACATCACGGAAACGCAATCGGGCTGCTAGCGGAGTACAATTAGAATCAAAGCAATGCTACTTGTACAGAATTTGCCATGCAGATACAGTATCTTGCAAGTTTTTATGTGCATGACTTGTTCAGAAAACAGGAACTACCAAAACAATTGTATACATGTTTATCTTATAGCTGGAGTGTGAATTGTTCACTAAAATGTAACCTGCAAGCACATAGTATGAGTATGACCAACAAATTGTCTATAGAATGTAGTAATCTGAAACTTCCAAATAATGTCTGATCGGCAAATAGGCATGCATATTTTGCATCCATGAACATAGGAGTGATGCCAAAATCGTGTTCTTTAACTAGTGTGATTTGAAGTTTGTTGTTCCATGCTCCCATTTGTTCATGTCTGCTGCAAAAGATTCTCAAGCAAATAGCTTGATTTGTCAAGTTTATAAATGTACCAGTGTACAATAGATTGGAACTATGATCTGTTCAAGTTTACGAGCAGTTTTATGTTGCCTGTTGCATAGGAGATTGTATTCATGTACATTATTTGACAGAGAAAGAAAAAACTGAGACTAGGTTTACAAGAATTGCTAAAATAAAATCTGATTGACATTATATATTGCTGATATGTTTATATGATCTCCATTTGAATCTTGAGTAATGTCAACTTGCTGGTGGTAGGTTTGAATCATTTGCTGCAGTATGCATTCTGTATACAAGGCTGGGCTGTGGTTACTCTGGTAATACACTGGTGTAGTCTGTAACAAGGGAGCACTCAATGGAGCGCTGATAAATCTCCAGGGACCATGGAGAGGTGCTCTCTCACCCCATTCTACAAGTAGCTGGTGCACTAATTTGTGTTCAGTTGCTTATGTTGGTGGGTGGTGAAGATTGGATTTCTGTGCTGGTGGTTCTGTGTGTGTTAGGGTTGGGGTTTTGTATGCGATTCATACTGATATTAGAGTGCTTGATGAAATTTCAGGTGTGCTGCGATGTGATACACGAGGGTACATATGGCCTAGCTATAATGTTTGATGCTAGATTAGTTACATGCTTAGACACTAATTTTCCATTTTATACAAAACAATCTGACATTAACCTCTGTTCCAGGAAGCATAGGTGAGTTGCTGCCGCCTTCGTCGCCACCAAGAGAGAGGGAGAGAATCTGACGGCAACGGCGCATGGCGCAGGGGAGAGCTCGGTGGCCACGAGTGGAAGCACCGATGCCCATACCTCGACTTTGTGTGGCGGCGCACGAGGCAACTTATATGTTCGTCCGACGGTGGTGGTGGCACTCTATTCCTTCCTTTTCCACCACCAAACAACATCTTTGTGAGTTCTTTTGCTCAAGGCCCCACGCCCTATACAAAACTCGCGCGAGGGCGTGCTCAAGGCAGTCGCGTGCAAATAATATTCTATAAGATGCATTATTCAACACAGAGATTAAGTTAGCTCAGCGGTATAAATCCTTATGCTGCATGCGTGTGACCCAGGTTCAAATCTCGGCATTCACCAATTAATTTCATTTTTCCTCCGCTCTCCAAGACTTTCCAGACTCGGCTCAAGCCGAGCCGAACTGAATTGGCTAAAAAAAACAGCTCGGTACAGTTATGCGATCGTGAGATTTGGGGGTCTATGGAAGCAGGCCTCAAATAATAAATACTATGATTCTAATGCCACATACACTTTAAAGAACCAGAAACCATGTACTGCACAAATAGTATTTGATTACGTGGTGAGAAATACATGTGAACTCATGAAGTTATGACCAAAGATAGTTTTCTAAATGTTTGAAAAAGAAGTTCTCCTTTCAAATTTATTGTGATCACAATATTCTTTCAAAATTTTCTCATTTAAAAGCCCTCGGATCTGCTCCGACAATTGGGAACGTGAAACTTTATTAGTGAATTGTTCGCATGATAATCCAATATATATGTATTATAATTGTTGTTCATAATGATTGAGGGATGAACATCCATTTATATGCATTTCTTGTGCTTGACGCCTCTTCTTAAGTTGTCACCGACAACACCAACAGATTGATATTGTCCTACTGATGACTTCAAATCTAATTTAGAACTCTAATATTGTTCATGTAATATTTTTGAAACTAAGTCGTAATGTATATGGCGCAATTTGGCCCCGCAGCTCTATTCATATGCCAACCTAGAAATTTCGAATGGAGCAGGCAAATTTCGATACCCCTACCTTCTTTGTTTCTATATTTATCTGGATGCAACCGGACAAATGAAAATAGCGAATGTAGGATGACTATTGTTAATTTAGGTTTGTACATTATATTAAAACGATTACCTGATAATATGATTAGATAGTAAATTAACATGACGGCACAGACTTGCACGACGTGTGAAGTAGCTAGGAGACATGAGAGAAACAAAAAAAAATAGTGAGAGGTTGGCGTGGAGTTGACCGGCCCTCTCACGCGGGTGAGCCTGTCTTTGTCCATTCATTGGTGCATAGCCGCGGGATCGAGATCTGCAACCTATGGAGAATCAACTGCAATTAATAAGCGTATCAGTGTTAGTGTTCGATGCAGATCCACGGACTGCGGAGTCAGCTGCAATTTGTTGCATAGTACATGCATGCAGTTGCTAACGTATCACAAACAATGTCCAATCTAGTCTTATAATCCTGCCTTCAAAATCAATAGATTGAGGGTCACACCATCTACAAGTTGGTTATTATTCTAGTATGTCCAACAATCGCAAGTCGAACGATGTCCCGTCTCTCCTAGCTAGCTCCTCATTGTGCATTGGTTTGGTGGTCTATACTGCTAGGTTCAACCGAGGGCGTCATGTCTGCTACAAGGATTCCAGAGATTTGCATCTTAAAAAGAAGAATTACATCACATCATACAAAGAATTTTGCTACAACCATGATGTGGATTTGCATCAAAGAAAAAAAAAAGGGTTGCAAACCTTCTAAAGATTTGCTACCATCATAAGAAGAAATTTGCTACCAGCGTTATGTCGATTTGCATCAAAGGAAAAAAATCTGCTACCCCATTTGGCCTAGACATATCCGTATCTGTCCGGAGAGAGACTGAGGCGACCTCGCGTTCTTCAACCCCTGCATGGCCACATACAAGTATATACAAGTTTAATAATTCAGTCTCAGTGCTCGACATGTTACTCTACATACTCCTACATGCATGCAATCGTTAGCGTATCACAAATTCACAATCTAATTTTATTTATACTCCTGGCTTCATGATCAAGAGATTGAGGGCCACATCATTTACAACAGTTGCTTTCTTTTTATATACGTACCTATATTAGGGATATTATAACTGTCGACATTAGAGCTATCGACATTTTATGTGTCTCGATTCGAACGATGTTAATTCGGCTGAGGTAAACAAGACAAGAGCTATCTAAGTTGTCTATACCGAGATTTCTAGCATCACTAATTTAGTTCATCTCAAATGAGACAAGAGATATTATGAATTTTTGTGTCGAGGTTGCTACAGCATTAAGATGTAGTTGAGGTCACACAAGATGAGAGCTATGGAAACTGTTTTAGTTGGAAATTATAACACGATTAATTTAGTACAGGTCAAACGAGTATATAGCTACCCATTTTCTGTGTCGGGATTATAACAACATTCATTTTATTTTGGTCAAACAAGTCGACAGCTATGTGAATTGTTCGTATCTGGACTTTAGCATCATTAATAAGGAGGAAAAAAAGATGAGACTTCTCTAGATTCTTTGTCTCAGGATTCTAACAAGAAATATTCGGTTCCAAAGAAAAGAGAAAAGAGCTATCGAGATTGTTTGTGTTGCGATAGTAATAATATTATTTACGTCCAGGTCAATCGAAGCAGGTGCTCCTACGATTGTAGGTATGAGAATTTTAAAATCAATACTTTGGTTCATTATGCGTTGTCCCCATCTTTGTTTAAATCTTACAGATCGCCTAGTTTTGATCTAAATTTGTCTTTATACAGTTCTAATGACCTTTTTAAAGAAACCTTTACATGTATAAGGCCAGTCCTAATGTGGACTAGCATTGTCGTGGAATATTTTAGACAATGGATAGTTGGGGTGGTGTGCTTAGAGAATCATGATGGTCGCACGTGAGCAAGAAAAAAAATTATATACCGCATCAGTTCGTACTGCACATTGATTCATAGTTTAAAAAACCGGACCGGTGATCGAACCGGCTAGGGCGTCGGTTCAGGTTTTACTGGTCGGACCACTGATTCACTGGTTCACTGTCTGGTTTTCTAAGATACAAAATAATACTATTTTTACTTATAAATGCTGCAATAAATAAATAATATTGTATGTAAAAATTATTTCGACTTGAAATTTGGCAGGGGATTTCATTATTTGTCATGCTTTATTTTTGCAATTTGATTATTTACCATTTCATATGTCACTGACAGGTGGTGGTCATGTGGCAAATAATCAAATATTAGTGAAAAAGTGTGGCAAATCATCAAATATCCCACAATAGCCCTGATCAACGAAAATGAAACAACAAAGTCACCAATGAGTACCAATGAGACAAAGAGCTAACACACGCAAATGCCATAGGTATCCTGCTTGGGTTCTTATGCCAGGTAGATAATAAACAAATACAAATATGTCTCCATATTATACGTCAAGGAGTCGTTGGACTCTTGGTTAGTGAGTCTGCTCTGCGCGTAGGTCCACGTGAGGTGCATACAGGGACGGATCCAGGATTTCAACTTTGGGTGTTCAAATTTCAACTAACACAAAACATAAAGGTTAAGTGGTAACATGGATAAAAGTACAATCTATGTATTGTAGAGACAATATTAAGATTTTTTTTTTGAAAATATAACTTAAATGGTGACCGAGATTATTACAAAAGAAGAAGAAATTTTTATTTCTATCAATTACACTACTTTGATGTCACACCGCTCCGTGTGTTTTTGTCTATCCAATGTGTGTGGTTTATTTTTTCCTTGATGGGATGATGTCGTGGTTGAGCGTACGAAGAATTTTGTTTTAGCTGTACAAGGAATAAATATCACAAGATCAACTCACAGACCTGCTAGTTTTTTTTGTTGGCGCTAAGGTAGAATGTTTCTTGAAAGAGATGTATAATGGCTACTGCCTAATGGGTCGCTTGCAACTTAGGCTTAGGCCGTAGAAAACTATGGGCCTTTCACTAGTTTATGGTTTAAGGTTGACGTGGACAAAAAAACTACTACATATACTAGTGAAAAGATACTACTAGTGTCGTATATATCCACTGTACAGCGTATATAAGAAATTTTCTGCTACAAAATTTGGGTGTACATTTGTACACCCTTGACCCATACTGGATCCGTCCATGGGTGCATAGTTCGATCCCTGCCCAGCGCAATAATATTTTTCAAAGGCCGAGACTGTTGAACCGGGTTGGACCGGAAACGGCCGGTTTGACGCAAAAACCGGCCATCCAACCGGGTTTACTCCGGTTTTATCCGGTTCGATTGTCCGTCCGGTACAGTGCGCTTAATAGCCCGATAGAGGTGTCGGTTCTGGTTTTTTCCGGTTGAACCGGCGGTCCGGTCCGGTTTTTTAAACTATGCATTGAATCGGACGACATTGAGTTGTTGGCCAGTCTAAGAAAAGTTTGAGAACGTTCTCGGGATAGAAATTATATTTACACAATGCTCTGTGTCACATCGAGATTGTTTGCGTTGGGATTCTAACATCATTAATTCGGTTCAAGTCAAACGAGAAGGAAGTTATCAAGATAGTTTTTATCGGGATTCTAACTTCTTTTATTCACATGAGGGAAAATATGTCAGCAGTTATCCGGATAGTTTGTGTCAGGATTCTAAAATCATTAACTCAATTCGGGTGAAACACGACAAGAGTTATACATATTGTTTGTTTCAAGATTCTCAAATCATTGATTCGGCCCATGTGAAACGAGATGAGAACTATCGAGATTGTTCGTGCCAGGATTCTAACACCATTAATTCGGTTCAAATCAAACGAGACGAGATGTATCATGATAGATTATGTTGGGATTCTAACTTTATTAATTTGGTTGAGTGCAAACGAGACACCAGCTATCTAATAGATAGTTTGTGTTGGGATTCTAAGATCATTAACTATGTTTGTTTCGGGATTCTAATATTAATTTGGTTGAGTGCAAACGAGATAAGAGTTATGGAGATTATTTGTTTCTGGATTGTAACAGCATTGATTGGGACGAAGTCAAAGTAGTGAAACAACCATCTAGATTGTTGCGCCGGGATTTTAATGACATTAATTCGATTCAAGTCAAACAAGACGAGGTGTATGGAGATATTCTATGTTGGTATCCTAACTATATTGATTTGTTTGATTCTAACTAGAGCTAAGGACATTTTTTGTTTCGGGATTCTAAAAAATTGATTCGTTGCAAGTGAGACGATATTAGAACTATAGAGATTTTATATTTCTCGATTCTAACAATGTTAATTCGGTTGACGTAAACGAGACAAGAGCTATCTAGGTTGTCTATACCGAGATTCTAGCATCATTAATTCAGTTTATGTCAAACGAGACAAGAGATATCAAGAATTTTTGTGTCGATATTTCTACAACATTGATTCAGTTCAGGTCAAACAAGATGAGAGCTATGGGAATTATTTTAGTTGGAAATTATAACATAATTAATTTAGTACAAGTCAAACGAGTAGATAGCTACCCATTTTCTGTGTCGAGATTCTAACAACATTCATTTTGTTTTGGTCAAACAAGTCGAGAGCTATGTGAATTGTTTGTATATGGAATTTAGCAGCATTAATAAGGAGGAAAAGAAGCTGAGACTTCTAGATTGTTTGTCTCAGGATTCTAACAACAAGTATTCGGTTCCAGACAAACGAGAAAAGAACTATCGAGATTTTTTGTGTTGCGATAGTAATAATTAGGGATATTATAACTGCACCAAAGAGAAGCTCTCTCAGGCCATCCTCACGTTCTGGACGATTCTGACCGTTCGATCTCCCTCGCTGCACGTTTCTGACCGTTCGATGACCATCGGATCACGCACTGGGCCGAATCGTCCCTAGAGATGCTTCTCTGCGCATCAATTTGGTGCTCTGTGGTGTATTGGGCCGGCCGACCCGCTAAAGCCCACCTAAGGACTGAGCAGAAAGGCAACGGGCCGAGCGACACGGGGGGTCCTATGCTCCGCGGTGCGCGGAGCTAGCAAACCTCCGCGCACCCTCTCCTTCTCCCACCCGCATCTTCTTCCTCTTCTTCCTCCGTCGAGCCCCCGCCTCCGCCGCCGGCCGTAACCGCCTGCTCCCGCTCCCCGCGCTCGGCGCCGCTACCGCGCCGCCTCCGCGCCCCGCCCTGCTCGAGCCGCTGCCTCCGCCGGTCCGCCGCCGCCCGGCCGGCCGGCCATCCCTCTAAACCCCCCCGCACCCCGAACCCTAACCCTAACTCCGGTCACCGGCGGCGAGCTCCAGCACCCTAACCCTAACCCCGTCGCCGGCGAGCACCCGAACCCCCCACCCCCCAAGATAAGTTACGGCCTCACCTCCACCGGCGACGCCGCGGCCAGCCGCGTCGTCCCCGTCTCCGGTGAGGTCCAGGCCTCGCCTGGCCGGCGACGTCGCGGCCAGCCGCGCCGTCCCCGTCGGCGGCAAGTATGGGCGCGTCGTCTTCTTCGCTCCCGGCCAGCTCCTTCTTCCTCTGTCTCGTCGTGGTGGGCCGGCCCACCAGGACTTCAAAGGGTAACTAGGGGTGCGCGGAGCTTTGCTAGCTCCGCGTTGCGCGGGGTATAGGTTTTGCCGAGCGATACGGTGTTTCCATAAAAAAATAGCGACGCGGTCAACGGCGACAAAGACAAGATCCAGACGAGCAGAGGAGACCGATGCGATGCGCCGGGCGACCTGAGGCTCCAGTTCGTCGATGCGAGAGCAGCACGCCCGATGCGACGCTGGCCATCGATCCGGTCCATGGAGGCCGGCGAAATTTGAGACGGCTAAGCCATGATGCGTCCAGCGGCACCACGGACCGAAGCAATGCGGCCGGCCGGCCGAGCACATGCGCCCCGTGCGTCCGATCAAAGGTCAGCAGGTCCATGTGGCGGTTCATCCATCTTTGATGCCACCATCAACAGCTGGTGCGGCAGCGAGCGTCCCTACCTCCGCATTGATGGTGATAAACTGATGCGTTGCTCGTGATTGCTCTTGATTCCCCCGGTACATCATGCGCAACTCGCCGGAGGCGAGTGATTATGGTATGTCAATACAGGGGCGGATCTAGGCCCAGGGCCACCCTGGCCATGGCCCTGGTCGTGACAACGGTGAAAAGGCTATACCGTAGCGCACTGAAGCTACAGTAGTGCACTGTAGCTACTGTACCAACGAAGGTGGCCCGGGGCGTGGTTTGGTTCTGTGTCCGCCACTGTGTCAATATACCGCCTCTCTTGCCCTATAAGTTTTGTTGCCTCAGTATTCTCCATACCACTTCCACTCGAGAACAAGTTGCAGGTCGAATTGTATACTGCTAGGTTGATTATCTGATCTCTCCTGCGAAATCCCCAATTCTCATCTGATGGTGTTCATCCTGGTTATGCTGTTTTCATTCCGTTGAATGATTGAATCTTGGAGATTGGTTGAAATTTTATTGGCTCTGGAATTCTTCTCCTCAATATTTACAATGGATGCCGGACATGTTATTTCTTAGATTGCCTCATGTACTTCCTTCATATTGTATTCTTTCTTGCAATGTTTGTTATTGGTAGAACAAGATTCATATTATCTCCATTATTTTAAATCGCTCACAGTAATATAATTATTTCCATTAGTAAGTCTGAACAAATTCAACATGCAATGGAATCCCATGATACTGACAGTTATGTTTCATGTTGTATGTACCAGGTCAAATAGAACAATAAAACCAAATGAGGAAACGTAGTAGGGCTGTTGTATAGGGGGGCCGAAGCCTCCACGCGCAAAAACGTAACCGACCTGCTGAAGAGAGAGCCGAAGGTTCCACATCACGGAAACGCAATCGGGCTGCTAGCGGAGTACAATTAGAATCAAAGCAATGCTACTTGTACAGAATTTGCCATGCAGATACAGTATCTTGCAAGTTTTTATGTGCATGACTTGTTCAGAAAATAGGAACTACCAAAACAATTGTATACATGTTTATCTTATAGCTGGAGTGTGAATTGTTCACTAAAATGTAACCTGCAAGCACATTAGTATGAGTATGACCAACAAATTGTCTATAGAATGTAGTAATCTGAAACTTCTAAATAATATCAGATCGCCAATTGGGTAAGCATATTTTGTATGCATGAACGAGGAGTGATGCCAAAATCGTGTTCTTTCATTTGTTGTTCGATGCTCCCAATTGTTCATGTCTGCTGGAAAGATTCTAAAGGAAATAGCTTGCTTTGTCAAGTTTATAAATGTACCAGTGTACAATAGATTGGAACTATGATCTGTTCAAGTTTACGAGCAGTTTTATGTTGCCTGTTGCATAGGAGATTGTATTCATGTACATTATTTGACAGAGAAAGAAAAAACTGAGACTAGGTTTACAAGAATTGCTAAAATAAAATCTGATTGACATTATATATTGCTGATATGTTTATATGATCTCCATCTGAATCTTGAGTAATGTCAACTTGCTGGTGGTAGGTTTGAATCATTTGCTGCAGTATGCATTCTGTATACAAGGCTGGGCTGTGGTTACTCTGGTAATACACTGGTGTAGTCTGTAACAAGGGAGCACTGAATGGAGCGCTGATAAATCTCCAGGGACCATGGAGAGGTGCTCTCTCACCCCATTCTACAAGTAGCTGGTGCACTAATTTGTGTTCAGTTGCTTAGGTTGGTGGGTGGTGAAGATTGGATTTCTGTGCTGGTGGTTCTGTGTGTGTTAGGGTTGGGGTTTTGTATGCGATTCATAGTGATATTAGAGTGCTTGATGAAATTTCAGGTGTGCTGCGATGTGATACACGAGGGTACATATGGCCTAGCTATAATGTTTGATGCTAGATTAGTTACATGCTTAGACACTAATTTTCCATTTTTATACAAAACAATCTGACATTAACCTCAGTTCCAGGAAGCATAGGTGAGTTGCTGCCGCCTTCGTCGCCACCAAGAGAGAGGGAGAGAATCTGACGGCAACGGCGCATGGCGCAGGGGAGAGCTCGGTGGCCACGAGTGGAAGCACCGATGCCCCTACCTCGACTTTGTGTGGCGGCGCACGAGGCAACTTATATGTTCGTCCGACGGTGGTGGTGGCGCTCTATTCCTTCCTTTTCCACCACCAAACAACATCTTTGTGAGTTCTTTTGCTCAAGGCCCCACGCCCTATACAAAACTCGCGCGAGGGCGTGCTCAAGGCAGTCGCGTGCAAATAATATTCTATAAGATGCATTACTCAACACAGAGATTAAGTTAGCTCAGCGGTATAAATCCTTATGTTGCATGTGTGTGACCCAGGTTCAAATCTCGGCATTCACCAATTAATTTCATTTTTCCTCCGCTCTCCAAGACTTTCCAGACTCGGCTCAAGCCGAGCCGAACTGAATTGGCTAAAAAAACAGCTTGGTACAGTTATGCGATCGTGAGATTTGGGGGTCTATGGAAGCAGGCCTCAAATAATAAATACTATGATTCTAATGCCACATACACTTTAAAGAACCCGAAACCATGTACTGCACAAATAGTATTTGATTACGTGGTGAGAAATACATGTGAACTCATGAAGTTATGACCAAAGATAGTTTTCTAAATGTTTGAAAAAGAAGTTCTCCTTTCAAATTTATTGTGATCACAATATTCTTTCAAAATTTTCTCATTTAAAAGCCCTCGGATCTGCTCCGACAATTGGGAACGTGAAACTTTATTAGTGAATTGTTCGCATGATAATCCAATATATATGTATTATAATTGTTGTTCATAATGATTGAGGGATGAACATCCATTTATATGCATTTCTTGTGCTTGACGCCTCTTCTTAAGTTGTCACCGACAACACCAACAGATTGATATTGTCCTATTGATGACTTCAAATCTAATTTAGAACTCTAATATTGTTCATGTAATATTTTTGAAACTAAGTCGTAATGTATATGGCGCAATTTGGCCCCGCAGCTCTATTCATATGCCAACCTAGAAATTTCGAATGGAGCAAGCAAATTTCGATACCCCTACCTTCTTTGTTTCTATATTTATCTGGATGCAACCGGACAAATGAAAATAGCGAATGTAGGACGACTATTGTTAATTTAGGTTTGTACATTATATTAAAACGATTACCTGATAATATGATTAGATAGTAAATTAACATGACGGCACGGACTTGCACGACGTGTGAAGTAGCTAGGAGACATGAGAGAAACAAAAAAAATAGTGAGAGGTTGGCATGGAGTTGACCGGCCCTCTCACGCGGGTGAGCCTGTCTTTGTCCATTCATTGGTGCATAGCCGCGGGATCGAGATCTGCAACCTGTGGAGAATCAACTGCAATTAATAAGCGTATCAGTGTTAGTGTTCGATGCAGATCCACGGACTGCGGAGTCAGCTGCAATTTGTTGCATAGTCTCACATGCATGCAGTTGCTAACGTATCACAAACAATGTCCAATCTAGTCTTATAATCCTGGCTTCAAAATCAAGAGATTGAGGGTCACACCATCTACAAGTTGGTTATTATTCTAGTACTAGTTGAATGCCCGTGCGTTGCTACGGATGTGAAAATCGTATTGATCATCCTCTAATTCACGAATGCGCTCGGCATTCATCTCAGTCCTCATCTTTTACAACGACATTAAAAGAAGTGTATCATCTTTCTTCTCTACCCCGCTGCATCGTCGCACGTCCCATTTAAAACAAAATATTCAAATAAATGTGTATGAACATCCAACACATATCACTTTTGCCTATGTGTTGCTCATTCATGCATGGCAAAAACGGTCTCTCTTTATTATCAGTTAATACTCGTGAATATCTGTGTATGCCTTTGCTTTACTATGGAACATAAAAAAAGAGCATTTGTTAAATGATTAATATATATTGAAACATCTCCCAACAAAAAGTTACGGTGTCTTCTGCCTCCATCTCGGAAGAAGAAAAACATTCATAATGCACCATGGGTTGTGAATTGCATACAACTCTGCAAGCTAACTATTAAATAAAATGACATGAAGTCCTGAGAGGGATCAATCTATAGGTATAACAAAATATGTTTACATTGGCTTTTTTTCATACATATTAAGAAGTAAAAGTCCACCGGCACAAAGGCTGAATGAAATATATTGTACAATCTTTTGCTCCTTCTTTGTTGCACGGTGCTTAACTCACTACATGTTAAAAATGGCTAAAGTAACTACCGCTCCTACCAGCATTCATAATTTGTTGCGCTTCCTTCTCTGGCACTAACAATTTTTAAATTCAACCTTGCTGTCTGTTAGGATCCAATTTCCTGCAGCTATATGTCGTGAGGATTAGGGATTTTAAATATAAAAAACCTAAGTTCGCCATTATACAGAAGGCCATACGAGCAAAGCTAGGACAAACATGAAAGTTCCACATGAAGGCAAAAGAAGATTGCAGTGACAGTTGGTACATGAGGTAGTTCAGACATTAGGTGCTCTAGAAATAACAGATTATATAAATGAGTTTTTCCCATGAATAGAGACATATCATATTAATAATACCCAAAGCGTATATATAGGCCGGCCTATTATTCTGTAAGTAATTCAACATCTAGATTCTGTAGGCTGTACAGAGCTATGTTGGAGAACAGAAATGTATGGAAAACAAAACTCCCAGGAGGAACTATCAGCTAAGCTTTGGAGGAAAAACGTATAAAGGTATAATGGTCATATATTCGGCTCTCTATTCGGCGACAGTACCAACGCCTACACCCTACAAAACCAATGTTACCCAATGTAAACTTCAGGTTTATGATTTTGCAGCAAGTGCCATATTTGCATTATACAGATGTGATGCATTATAGGTTTATTATTTGGAGCAAGTTTTAGTGGCAAGCAATAGTCTAGGACAAATAAGATCTTCTGTTAAATTGAAGCTTTCGGCCAACAAATTGCTCAACCTAACAAGTGCCTATGTGTAGATGGACAAATGAAGATACATAGGCCTCCCTACAAAGTTATAATTCCAATATTAAGATAATAATAATTAGAAAGCGATAAACAAGTGGGATACCTACCAAACAGTGCCACAAATTATAACTAAAAGAGGGTATGCTGTTGCACTGGTATATCGTGAAACTGCGATGAAAGCACCAGTACACTGTGTTATAAAACAGGGACTATTATGCAGTCAATACTCAATGTCTCTGATATAGCAACAATCTCTACCTACCCATCAAAAGCTATTATTTGACAAACATGCATAGAAATCAACAACCCAACTATTTGTTTGCAAAAGAAGTACCGTACTATGAGCACATCTACACAAGGTATGAAAGAACACTGTGAGGATGAACTTTTTTTAATTAGAGCAGCCAATGATATAGTAAGAACAAAATGTGTAAGAGAAAACACAGAAGGTGTCGATAACATAAGACCGTTTAAGTTAAAACGCAAACTGATTCAAGTGCTAAGCTAGAAATGCTTCGATGACAAAATAAATGGCTAGTATCACAGAGATGGTTAAGCACCTATCCAGCCAGACCCTGGTGCCCGATTTCCTGAAATAAAGGCCTGCGAACACCTGATGTCGATGAAACATATCTGGCACCATGCACATGAGAGATAGAAGTTGTTATTACAAAATAGCACATCAAAACATAATGCCTGAACATCTGCAAATAGCTATCGGCCTGATCATAAATACCTAGAGTCGGAAGCTTTTAACAGAAGATCTTCAGCTCACACACGTCAGGAAAGTTGCCTATTCATATAGTAGGAGAATAGTGAACTGCAATCTGAGAGCAATCAGAAACAACGGGTTTGGAAATTTTAAGCATCTAACAAACTTTGATAACTTAGACACACGCAAAAGATGATTGTAGTGACTTGGTACACAAGGTACTTCAGACATTAGGTACTCCAGAAATAAAATATTATATAAGTGAGTTTTTGCCCATGAATAGAGACATATCATATTTAGAATACCCAAATTGTACCAGTTACCATCCATTCTTCAATTATTAATATCCTAACATGAGAACTATTCCCCTCCAGGAGTTGTTATCACCACAGGAAAAACACAATCAGGGATCTCATTTTCACATCCAAAGGAGTGTCAGCTTTACAGGAAGAACCAAAGGATCTCATATTAATATCCTCACCTGATCGCCTTCTTAAAGAACCCAAACATTGGGTATCTTCTTGCTCGAATAGCCATCAGATCCTCACATGACATAATGGTCACATGACTCATTTTTTGAGCTGCATCATACACATGCAAAGTACAAAGAGATAGAAAGGATTACAATTTGAGGGCGAGAATAAATAAAGCAATAATTGGACATATACTTTTCTCTATTGTTTTTGTTGCATGGTCCATTCCAGATTTTAGAAGTGTATATCCCTTTGTAATAGTACTCTATTATAGGAAATGTTGTATCCTGAATAAGTACAGTAAATCATTTGATAAATATCCACCAACACTATAAACAGTCACATAGTAGTTTTTTAGACACCAAAGCAAGGCTAGGACGGTACTCCAGTAACAATTGCTTAACAACCTCAGTGCTATTTGATCGTAAATGCTGGGACAGAAGCATAATTTTCTAGCAACTCGATTTTGAACTATGAATATATTGTTTGGACCTGTTCACATGAGGCATCATCAGATGTACCTGTCAGAAGCTAGATTTGTCGAGTACAGCAGCAGAGCAGGTTTTCCTTGACTCCATTGGCGTGTGTGCCAGAGTTCACATCTGTGCGTATAATGCAGCTGGAAGTCTGGGAAGCATCATCATAGAGAATGACAACATACGAAAAGCCACTTACATGCAGTTATATAGATTCATATATGAATGTCCACTTACAGCATGTTGGGTTGACAACAGTATATCTTAGATTATGTTCTACTGTATTGAAAGTATGCTTAACGAAATGGTAGAAACGGTCCAGTTCGGGGATAAAATGGGACGGATATTAGAATTCTACCTGCAAATTGGTGGTGCCGCAACCTTGGACAGTCACAGTTCCTCCAGTGATTGCAGCGCCAGCCAAGAAATAGCTCGCACTTGAGAGAACACACTACTCAATACTCACCCAGAAATATGGAAACGATTTCAAGGGCGGAAAACTCTAGCTATACCCACTATCACGGGGCTCCTAGGCAGCATCAAGTTTTAAGAATGGGGCTGGCTCGCTTACCTATGAAATTCCTTTAAAGATATCCAAAGATTGCACGCTTGCCGCATATTATCTCTAAGATCGTCACTCGCCACGCCTCACTCTGGTCATAAAAAACTTACAGCACCATGGACGAATGCATCAGAGAGGCTTATCCGAAGAAAGCTGCAGCTCCACGAGCTCCTCCACCAGCAGATCGACGACCCCCCACACCAGGAGCACTCGCGACCAGAACAAATCGACATTGGTAGGAGTGCCGCTCCCGAGGATTTTTTTCGGCAAGTGCCACTCCCGAAGTCGACCGTGGTCACCACCGTTTCCAATGGTCCTAGGGTTGGCGGCGCAGTCCTTGAAGGGGAGATGGCGGTGGCGACCTAGACAAGATACAATGGGGTCCTAGAGGAGGAGGAGGCGCGGTCCTCTGGGGGATGCAGCGGGATCAAGTCTGACCCGATCTTCTACCCCATCCTACGCCGCGCTAGGCACGCTACCGGCGGCACGCCATGCCGGCAGTGAGCGAACCCTAGCGCTTCTCCGTTGTTGCGGCGGGGGCGCATCAGGTTTGGCGGCAGCGTTGACACTTCGATCCGCGATGATAGGAGCCCTAGGTGCTGGAGGCGGCGGTCTGGGTGGCGGCGGCACGCGGTCCTTGAGGCGGCGGTGTAGGAGACAACGATGGCGGCGGTGGCCCTCCTAGGGCATCACCACTGGAGACGGAGAGAAGCGAAGGAGTTCTAAGTTTGGATCGTTTTCTTGCTGGGCTGGGCCAAGACGTAACAGGCTAAGCGTGGGAGCGGGGACGACGAATGAAGGGGCGAGCGAGCGGACGATGGCGGACGATGGGAGTACGACGTACGAACCAACCACCAACTGCAATATTATAGTAGAGATGATGTCCAACAATCGCAAGTCGAATGATGTCCCGTCTCTCCTAGCTAGCTCCTCATTGTGCATTGGTTTGGTGGTCTATACTGCTAGGTTCAACCGAGGGTGTCATGTCTGCTACAAGGATTCCAGAGATTTGCATCTTAAAAAGAATGGTTTTGCTAATTCTCACCTAGCTGAGAATTAGCTTAGTGCTCAGTCAAATCCACAACCGTCAGATATATTTCAAGATTCATGCATCTGGGCGTTTTTTTTCTAGGTAAGGATGGGCTGAACGGGCTGGAATGGGCCATATCTATTTGGGCTACTTTTTGTCAGCCTGTTTTGTGCCTTGTGCGGGCCAAAGCCTTTTTCTATTTGTGTGTTTCCTTGTTGTTTTTCTTTGTAATGAATTGAATTGACTTTTGTATTTTTGTGCCTTTTTTGTGTGTGATTTTATTGCAAGATATTTTTTGTATATCTATTTAGAGTTGTTTTATTTATCTTTTTTGGGTCTTTAAAAAATATTATCTTAGTTTCAAATGGGGTTGTAACTGAGATATTTTTACCAGTTACAAGTGGGGTTGTAACTGTGATTTATTTTTAGTTACAGATACGGTTATAACTGATATTTTCTTCAGTTGCATGTGGAGTTGCAACTAGGATATGTTATTTTAGTTGCAAGTGTGGTTTGTAACTGGAATATTCCCTAGTTACAAGTGTGTCACAAGTGAGATTTTTTCAGTTGCAACTGCAGTCGCAACTGAGATTTTTTCCAGTTGCAACTGCAGACGCAACTGAGATTTTTTCCAGTTGCAACTGCAGTCGCAATTGCAAAGTTTCAACCGCCGTCGCAATTGCAACTGAAGTTACAACTGAGATTTTTTAATTGCAACTAGAGTTGCAACTGAGATTTTTTAATTGCAACCGAGTTTTCCAGTTTCAATTAGTGTTGTCACTGAGTTTTTGAGTTACGAATGAGGTTACAATTTACAAATGTGATATTTCCATTGCAACTAAAATTTTGAGTTGTTAGTAAATTTATCCGATGAGCCGTGGACAAATAGCAAGCAAATGATTAAAAAAATACTAGAACGTACTACACCCAACCCAACCACTCTGACACAAGGATGTAAACACCGGCCGAGCTGCTGAAATGTGTGCATGTGCATGTGCATGTGCAGGCAGTCCGTATGCAAATTATGCAAATGAGACGCATGGGCCAAAGCGGGATTGGACGCTGATAATTATGACGCTTACTCCAGATGACGTCAGCTGACTGAGCTGTAGACAGACCCTAAAAAGAAGAATTACATCACATCATACAAAGAATTTTGCTACAACCATGATGTGGATTTGCATCAAGAAAAACAAAGGGTTGCAAACCTTCTAAAGATTTGCTACCATCATAAGAAGAAATTTGCTACCAGCGTTATGTCGATTTGCATCAAAGGAAAAAAATCTGCTACCCCATTTGGCCTAGACATATCCGTATCTGTCCGGAGAGAGACTGAGGCGACCTCGCGTTCTTCAACCCCTGCGTGGCCACATACAAGTATATACAAGTTTAATAATTGAGTCTCAGTGCTCGACATGTTACTCTACATACTCCTACATGCATGCAATCGTTAGCGTATCACAAATTCACAATTTAATTTTATTTATACTCCTGGCTTCATGATCAAGAGATTGAGGGCCACATCATTACAAGAGTTGCTTTCTTTTTATATAACTGCAAGTCATGGGCGGAGCCAGGATTTACAATCTGGGTGTACAGAGAGCTTTTTTTTTTTTGCAAGCTGCTAACAAAGTAGCAAATTATCACATTTTCTCTTCGTCGTGGCTCTGTCCCACAAAGTGCTCAAATTATCACATTTTCTCTTCATTTCCAAGTATCTGTCTATTGGAACACAGCCAGCAGTCCAGCAGTCCAACATAGTGTGTCTACAGGTCAGCGAAAAGTACAGTAAATTAACAATTGGTGTTTTAGATTACATCTAAAAATCCACAACAAATCACTTCCATCCATCCAATTGAACGAGTCAGATGTATTTTATCTAAAAAACAAAGGAGCCAGATGAAGGACGGAAGGAGCACAAATACCTTTCTCGGCGCGTCTGGTAGCTGTAGCTCATTGGCTTCGTCCGTCGTCCTCCGTCGGCGTCGGGAACGGCGGCGCGGCGCGTATCCCCACTCCCCAGTCGGTAGTCCCCTCGCCGGTTCACGATGACTCGGTCGGGAACGACCGCGGCGGTGCGGCGCTCTCCAGATCCGTGCTCGGGCACCGCCAAAACCTAGCTGCTCTGCAGAACGCGAGTGCGAGTGCGCGTTGCGCGACCTAGCTAGCTGCTGGCCAATCGATTGGAAATGGGGAAAGTGAACTGGAGTCTTGTTGGCAGTTGGCCAAATGGGCTTTATCCTCTTCCTTATTGGGCTAAATAGGAGCTAGCAATGTATTTTTTTTAGCAGTGTATCTTATATATCCCCTCTCCTGTGCTACAGTCGAGAGAGGTGATTTTGAGAGTCGTCCGGCGTTCCCCCCCCCCCCCCCCCCCCCCCGTTTCTCCGGCGCCGCCGTCGGCTCTCCTCCTCTCCTCCGTCCGGTGCGGCGGTGGATGAGGGGGGGATCTGCGGATCTGGTGTCCGGTTTGTGAATAGGGTGTGGATGGTGGTGGCTGGCGGCGGCGTTTCGGTTGGGGCGGCGCCGGCGTGCCTAGCCCTTTTTTCTCCTCGGATCGGCCCCTTCTCGTCGGAGCTTTCTGCGACGGCGACGGATCTGTGGGAGTTCCCCTCGCGAAGATGGTGTGGCGACGGCGTGGTCTTCGTCAAGTGAGGATTCCGTCCTCGAGCTGTTTCGTCGACGTGGCGTCGCCTCCTCCAGCGACGGCACGGAGCTCGGAGGTATGTTGGAGGTGTTTGGGTGGTCTCATGGCCTACGCAGGTCCTATGTAATAATTAATTGATATTTTCAAACTAATTTAGATAATCCACCTGCGGGATATACTTGGGCCGTTGGTAAAACAATTTAGCTTAGTAGTGGTCCCTCAGTTGGACTTCCTAAATGGGTATAAACAGGAAAACGAACGAGCCTACCAAATATACGGCGATAAAAAAGGGCCCAGTGGGACAAAAAAAAGGGGTGCCCGGCGCCCACATGCCAACTTAATGTGTCGTCCTATCTAATCTAAATGGGTCGAGCTGCCTAATCTAAATGTCTGCTTGCTTAATCTAAACTAGTAAAAGTGCACGCGCGTTTTCTGAGTATTATAAATTCAGTTTGTCTGCCGAAGCACATGTGTTCTGCATCTGAATATTCAGACATATGCAATTTCAGTAAATGATTTGTGCAAAGCATGGAATTTAGAACCGAATTCTTTCCCTATATTTTTAAAAGTAATAATAACTTTGGTTACTAATGAATTTTTCTAAAAGATATATTCAGGTATGTTCAGGTCAATTCCTTTGGTAAACCATTCATCAAAATAAAATCACAAGTTACCTGTCAAATTGTCTTTCGAACCATCTTCAAAATGAGAAGGCAAATTCACTGAAAATAAAATTTATTTAAAGAGTTTTGCATACAAAAATAAAATCAGTAACAATAAAGCGTGCTAACTGGATTGTTGAAGCCTGAAAGAAAATTATTCTCATGAAAAAAATGGTATTCTTAGAAGCAATGATAGAAGAGGAAGTTATCTAGACTTACTAAACTGTATAAATTTCTCGTTGCTAGAGATGTGAAAATGCTTCTCTACATGAATTTTGCAAATGATAAAATATTATGATGCTATGGCTGGTCTGGTATAAAATATATAGATCAACTGCAAGCTATAGCTCCCCTTTTCAGCACACCACAATGATAAAATAATACAGTTTCTATGTGTTCCCCTTTGACGTAAAAAACTTACATCCATGTTGTCATCTAACGCAGGGTGCATTAATAGCACTACAAAATTTCAGTAAGAGAATTTAGAACAAGCTGGAGTGATGCTTCTGAATTAGTTCTAGCTAGAGGAGGGATCAATATATTGCCAGTTTGTAACATTAGAATCTTTTAGAAGCGATGGATGACAATCATGGATTAAGACAGTATTGCCAACAGGTGTTTATGTTGCCCTACCAACATAGCTAGATTATACCATTATGTCTCGATTCAATTAGCACAACTGTGATAATCATCTCCTATATTGGAAAACAGGACAGATGCTGCAATGGTGGGAAGGAAGCAACCTATGCGGTTATAAGCATGTTGTGGCACATGAAATAACTTCTCTGGACCTTGTACTTGTCATACAGAAAAGAAATCAGCAGGAAGGTATGTCAGGAAAATGTTAGTTAACGCCACAATATCACCGATCTTGCCTCAAATTTATTGAAAATAGTGCATCAGTCTTTCTCAAAGCTGACATATAAATATAGCTACGAAACTTCGTCTTGTATTCAGTATGTGGACTCTGCTCAAGATGACCAACACTAAGACATGCATAACTCTCAACAGAATAAGATGCAGCAGTGATAAGAAAATAATCAACCAGGTGTGTAAAATATTGGTAGATGATCAAAATCACAAATGAATATATTAAGGATAGTAGTTTGTTTAGTTCATATATTAAAGACTCTAATATTAACAACCGATTACCATCAAATATGCGGACTCTATATATCAACCCAGCAAGTATATAAATGGGAAGTAATATACCATTGATGATTTGGTACCAAAACCATGATTTACTGAGTGCCCCTGATTGATTTCCCCAACATCTCCTGTGAAACATAATGCACCTACATTGCAGATAATTAAACTCTACAAAAAGAAACATGCCAATACATCTTAGAACCACATGAACACTATGACAACAATTACAAAATCTCAGTTGATCCTTTACAATAATTAAGGCCAGACTTGAGTCGACTATACCACCAGCATCTGACTGAGAATTTTATTTAAAGCATAACTAATTGACCTAAAGTATCACTCTAGTGCCATAAAATAGAGTAACATAGTACATCTTGCTTCCATCCAGCCCCTGCAGAAATCTCGCATGTTGCATGGTTTGAAAAAAATGATGATTCAAGTTTGACTATTCCTTTCCAATAGGAGAGTGGTCTACAAAGGTTAAAAATCACATGTAGAACATGTGTTGGCCATTGTTGGCTGGGCATGTCCACATTATGACCTGCCAGACTGCAAACCCTCCTTGCCTGATGGCAAGTCATCATGTCTCAGGCTAAGATGAAAATATCATCCTCCAATTCAATTTTATATTAACATATCACATTTAAAATTTCTCGATTTACTGCCAAGTCAGTCATGGATCATGTCAGATAATAAGAACATCTAGGAAGCACCGAAGCATACTACCTTATTCTTGTTCATGCCATAGAACGACATTCTGGTAACTCATCCACAAATAACATATTACATCCTCGTGTACAGTTTAGCAAGTTCCTCGCTAACCTCTGGAAAGGCTTTCCTAATTGAGAAGTTGAGAAATCAGGCAAGGATTCATACATGCTACATGCGTGCTATATGGATTTGTATTGTAGTGGTGTTTCTTCAAATGCTTATATATTTGATGGCACATGATTTAAAACAATACCACATTCTGTTTCGAAACCAGACATCTTTCATGTTGTGGTTCCGTACATCCTAATTTAAGTTGCTTCTCTGATCACATGTCAACATTTACATGTTTCTTAAAGAAGTATTCTAAAAGAAAACATTTTCCTGAAGAAACTTATTTTCGGATCTATGTAACTATATGGTCTCTAGTTCATTATTATAAATTTTACGCACTATTTTCAGACTGCAGTAAAAAACTAGGATGGCTTTCTCTGAGTCCACCGAATAATGTTGAACGAGTCTACCTTCTTACCGGTCCACCGAATTAATCTCTGCAGGTGATACATATCTTGATGCTCTGTTGAGAGTAGAGAGAAATATTATAGCCGCTCTTTGATCTGTAGCTTTTTTTTAAGAAGAAGAAGAAGAAGAGCACAAAAGATTCGATCAAATCCATTGATAAATACTACGTGAATTGATCAAGCCAAAAGAGAATGACGAAATCTTGTTTGACCTCTTAAGATTAAGATCTAGTAAATTAAAATTACATTAGAGTACCTGTTTTAAGATTCTGGCAGAGAACTATCCGTCGAAACGGTGGTGTGTTTGATGTTTTAATTTGATTGATATTATGTAATAATTAATTGATATTTTCAAAACTAATTTAGATAATCCACCTGCGGGATATACTTGGGCCGTTGGTAAACAATTTAGCTTAGTTGTGGTCCCTCAGTTGGACTTCCTAAAGGGAAATGATAGTATTCCCCCGGGGGATGGAACCGTTCCATCCTCCTGGTCGCGCACCGTCCGATCACGTTTGATCGTGTGGCTCTTAACCCCCCAACCTTCCCCCGTTGCTACACGCTCCTCCCGTTGCTTCATTCCCCCCCTCCCCCCCCCCCGCCTCGACCACGCTCCGCGGCTAGCAGACGACGGAGGCGACGACGACGGCGCGGAGCATTCCTGGCGCTGCCTCGCTCGCCGGACGTCGCCGGAACCTCGCTCGTCCTCTACATCCCGTCTCTGGCGCCGCCGTCCACTTCCTCGTCCCAGTCGTGCTCGTGCGGCGCGGGATTTGCGAGGGCGCGCGCGCTAATCAGTTGCTTCCGCCGCCTCTCCGTCGACGTTCCGCCGGCGCGCGCCTTCGCCGTGAGTTTCTCGTCCTATCCCCTATCATCTGTCGCCGATTTTGTGTCTATTTCTGTTTGATTTTGTTCTGAATCCGTACTGCGTGTTCATCCCTGCTAGGGTTTCTGCGACCTAGAGCTTCTTCGATCAGTGATTCGACCGAGTACGAGCTTCTGGAAGCAATGTCGGTGAGTTGTTTCTACTCATACATCCTAGGGTTTCGGATGTTGTTGCAGGCCGTCACCATTGTTACCGTGCTAGGGTTTCTATCAATTTTTGTGTTAAATTTGTCCATGATTGTTCATGATATATGCTTTTGTTAGGGGTTTGTATGATTGTCCCTAGTTATTTCTGTATGATTCAGAATAATTCTGATTTATTCTTATTTTTGCTTCCATTCCCTCATTTTTTTGTAGCTTTGTAGCTTATGTTTTGTGTTTTGTCTTTTAGTTTTTGCTTTCATGATGCTTCCATGATGATGTAATGTAACATTTTTTTATGCTAGTGACCTAATGCTGCCAATTTGGTCAGTACCTTATGATATGCAATTTAATTGTTATTTGTTGCTCAGGATTCTGTGTGGATGTCCAAAGATCGCTTTGCTGCCAAGCGATTGCGCAGCATAGCAGATGATTTGTGTGATGTGAAGAGGTCCACAATTGAGAAGCATAGCGCATTTGCATCACTGCTTAAAGTTTCACCTTTCAATGTGCCCAATGAGCTCATTGATTTTGTTGCGATCAATACAAGCCCGAAGCTTCGGGAATTCAACTACAGAGGTAAAAGGATAGTGTTCTCCAAAAATATGGTGAGTAAATGGTTGGGCCTGCGCTCTGGCAAGAAGCCTGTTGTTCTACTCACAAAGAGCGTGCACTCCGACTTGCGTGATCACTACAAAGGCGGTCTGATCAAGCTCCCTATAGTTAATGTAGCAAAAAAGCTCAAGGAGTTGGATGCAAATGACGAGGATGCTGTAATCAGAACATGGGACCTTTTGTGCTGCGCTACTGTCCTAGATCCTGGTTCTGGCAATATGATGTGTTTGGACTACCTTGGCAGCATGGATGATCCAAAAAAGATGCATGAGTATGATTGGAACGAACACATTCTGGAGCTGACGATGCACTATGCAGAGAAAATTCAGAAGATGAAGGAGAGGCCATTGGTTCTAGAGAATGGCGCTACAAAGTTTGAATTCTGGATCAGTGGACCAATGGCGATGCTTGCTGTAAGTTGCTCCACTTCATTTTTTTGTTTCTATACGTGTTTTTTGCTCCACAGGTGTGTTGCAGTTTTTAATCTATGTGTTTTTTTGCTGTTTTATGCAGATTGGATACATGGACCATTTGGACATTCCGAAGAGCATTCACACAATTAACTACTCTTTCCCCAGAGTATGTTATGTTACTTCTGCTGACTTCAATTTTGTCGTGGAAATTGACCTCGATAACTTGATCAAGAATAACAAGACTATTTTTGGGAGGCGTCCGGTAAGTCGGTGACCAACTTATGTCATGTTAGTTGTTTCCAATGTACATTTTTTGCGCTGCCAGGGTTGTGAGATCTTTAAGATAAAATGCATTTTTATTTGTTTGGTGCAGTTTCTGGATCAGAAGAAAACAATTTACGGAGCACCCTCGCCAAGGAAAGTTAGTGTAGAAGAACCTGTGGTTAACCTATCTCCATCTCTGAATGAATGGCTTGTGTTTCCAAGCAGTCAGGATCTTGAGGTATTTATATTGTTGCTTATTTGTTGCTTTAGATCTTTGTGTTTGCATATATACTATATTCTTATTGCTGCAGAACAATATATATTATGCTTCCATCTTTTACACACCTTTTTTTGTTTTTTTGTTCTTATTGTTGTGACTTTTTGTTTCAATAGTTATTTTTGTTTGTTGTCATAAATATTAATATATGCTCCATACTTTTTGCTTTGATGACAGGTTCCACCTCGTTTCAAGAACTTGTATGAAAAGCACAAGATTCTTTTTGCTGCTGATGTTGACGACGTTATGAAGCAATTCAGTACAGGGTTGAAGTCCATGCACTCAAAACGCATGGCATCTCTGCTAACTGATGTTGATAACGCAATGAGAGAAGGAGATGGGCCAAGCTTCGGGTTTTCAAGCGACACTCCGGATTTGCCATCACAGGAGGAAGATGCTCCCAAACATCCTGGTGTTGGTACTAATGTTGGGACTAATGCTGGTGCAGCCGCAGGAGACGGTATGGTCCATGGGTGCGGAGCAAAAGTTGCTGCGGGCATGAAGAAGAAGAAGGTTATTGTGTCAAAGAAAAAAGCTAAAGAATATGCAGGAAAAGAAGGTGTGCAACATGCATCAAGAGAGGTACCACCTAATTGTGCTGGAGCAGAAGAGGTTGAAGACAAAGATTGTGCAGCAAAAATTGGTAATCAGCAAAAGAGTAGTCTTGACACAATGGTGACATCAAAATGGGCTCAGCATAAAAAGAAGTTGAGGCTACCGGAAACGAGCCAAATTAGTGCTGAGGAGCAAAAGAAGTCGAGGGTTGCAGTAGCTAAAGTAAAGCAGGTTGATCAGAAAAATGATGCTCCGGTTATATCAGAGAATCCATCTGAAGAAACCAAGGAACAAAATGATGTGACCATTTCAGAGGACAAGATGGAAGTGAGTGAGCAGCAACAAGAGTTTATGATCGCAGCAGGAAATGTTAGCATTTGCAGTGTGCAGGAAGATGTGCCACAACCAGCTGTTGTCATTGATTCAGATTGCACCCGGGATAATGTTGGCGACCAGGAGGCTGTCAACAGTCCTGCCAGATCAGAACCAAGGGTCATCCCCCCAGGGTATTGGGATGATGTTCCATCTTTTGATTTGTGGAGTCAAGATTCTGTTCTGAATCAAATACCAGATCATTCTGTGCAAGAACTGGAGGTTCCTGCTGCAATATCTGCTGCCGACAAATCTGCTGCCGACACATCTGCTGCCGTCACAATTGCTGCTGACACATGTGCTGCCGACGCATCTGCTGCACCTTCTGCAGCACCATCTGCTGCTGACTCATCTTCTGCACCACCTGCTGCTGACACATCTGCTGTAGAGAACCGTATGCTTCTAACTTTAATTTCCATAGCTTCTTTTAGCCTTAAATGATGTTTTGTTTTTCTCCAATAAAAATGCACCTGTTTTTTATGACTCTTTTCAATGCTAATGTTACATTAGGTGAAGATGAGGCCGATGCAATTGTTCCGTTCAGCGATGCACCTAACCTTGTTGCTGCTAAGAACGATGTCGAAGCAATAATTCTTGTACGTGAGGCTCTATCACCTGTTCAGCTCAATACCACAGGTATTGAAAACCTTCACGTTCACTTTTTTCCTATTCGGATATGTAGGCTTTTTCTTTCAGATTTGAGTGTGTTTTCATGTGTAGTTGATAATGATGCTGCGGACAAAGATGCCAGTGTAGGCGTGGCAACGCTTGAAAAGAAGACAAGATTCAAGAGGGCAGCCAAGGACGAATTATCACCTTCAAGAAAGAAGAAGATTAAAGTCTCTCAAGATGATGCCAGCACATACAAGGATTTTGTCATGCACGGTCGGAAATTCAAGCCTGAACGTTCGAAGAAAAAGGATGCTATCCCGTAAGTTTTCTTAACCTGTCCCTTTTTGTTGCACACAATTTTAGTGCTTCATTATTGTATATTATTTGCTCCATTGAGAAATTTTAATGCTTTCATAGATTAAAACTCATGCTTTTTTATTAATACCTTCATATTCAGTTTTTTGCTGCTGTTCTAGTGTTTGCTACAATATACCATATATGTTGCTGCTTATTCTAATTGACATTGCTTTTTTTGTTAGTTCCTTAAACTTTTCAACTTTTTTATTGCAGCACCCCATTTATTGAGGTTGGACGTACTCATTGCACATACAAGAGTTTTTTGGACTTCCCTGCGACCTCGTCAATACCTTGATTCTCAGATCATGGGTGTGTGGACAGAAATTGCTAACAAGGAAGCAAAAGTAGCATATGATAAGAGTGCAAAAGCAATGAAGAAATATGCATTTTCTTGTTACCTAACAGTGAGTTTTATGCTGTATTTTTGTTTTTCTTTGTAATTTTTTGTACTTCTGGAGCATTTTTGAGCCTAGAAATCATGCTATGTTGTAGTTTTTGATCTAACCAATTTTCTTTACCTTTTCTTTTTTGCTTCCAAAACACAAAAGATGAAGCTTACAGTGGATCCACTTGAGTTCGACCCAGACGATTGCATCAGAGAGTTCAACAGTCAAAATGAGGAGTTCAAGTTACTGAAGAATGATGTTGTGAGTTTTTCATTATTCTAGGCAGAGTTATTTCTGTCATATGTTTTGTTCCAAAACTTTTTGCTGATTCATTTTATTGTTCTCGCTGCAATGCTGCAAATGTAGCTACACTTCCCTATTGTGAAGAGCAACCATTGGATTCTATGTTCAGTGAATTTGCTGCACAAGCAATTACACACATTTGATTCCTTGACAAGCTCCAAGAACAAGTCCACATTGCAAGAAGCTGCAAATAATCTGGTGAGTTCTCTTGTTCTAAAAATAAGCAGCAAGTAACCAGCAAAATTCTCTTTTTCAAATGTTTTTCCTGCTCACTTTTTTCATCTTTTGCATCTGTAGTTTACCAACTTCGCAACGCTAGTAACTGCTTCGAAATGTGGGAACATTGACTGGTCACGTTTCACCCGAGTCACTCCTGGTTACCCGCAGCAAAAGACACTGTATGAGTAATCTAATCTTTTCTCTCTTCCATTTTTCTTTAAATGATGAAACCCCTGTTTGTATTACAGATTCTCACATATTTTTCTTTTGCTTCCTGTAGCTATGACTGTGGGTTCTTTACAATGCTGTACATGTTACATTTCAACGGGAAGGCAATGACGGAGTTCGATGTTGATGACATTCCAAGCTTCCGCATGATCGTCGCAGCAAAACTCATCAACAGTAGGGAGAACAAAGGGAACATTGCCAAGATAATGGATGAAGAGTTGGTAGATGCTTAGGATTTGTAGTTGAAGCTTTATGTCTTTTGTTTTGATGTACATCTGGAGATGGTTTTGTAATCCTGGATGAGAGCTGAACATGTTATGGAGCAGGGTTTTAATATGTGGTGCTACAGTATTTTAGGTTTTCTATCTAGATGAATATTTTGTGACCTTTTCTAATGGAGTGAAGCTCAATGAAAGATGATCTTACTTCTGTTTATATGGTACCTTATTTTTGCTTCATTTGGTTAAATAAGTTGCTGAAAAAGAGTAATATGTTTGCTTCAATACAGAATACATATTGCTCCAGAATAGATTTTACTGACATACAACCACCTTCAAGCAGAGAACAAACTTTTTTGCTCCAGAATAGTTTTTGCTGCAGAGAACAAACTTTTTTGCTCCAGAATAGTTTTTGCTCCAGAATAGATTTTGCTCCAGAATAGTTTTTGCTGCAGAGAACAAACTTTTTTGCTGAAACATAATAAACTTTTGCAACATCACCTATATTAGCTTGCTGAAAGACTTGTTTGCTACAGGAACATCGCAAAGCAGCATATATATATTCAACTGTTTCCTTTTTTGTATACAAGTGTTCAAGCAGCAAAAGTATTACAAATATTATGTGATTCCTTCTATCAGCACAGATTTTAAATTTTTGTGTTACACAATATCATATGCAGCAACTTGGGTGTAATGTCTAAAGCGTCAAATCTGCTCCAGCAGCCAATTCGGCATCCCTTGCCATCTTTGCCTTCATGTATACGCAGTCTTGGACCACGTGACCTTCCTCGTTGCAGAACGGGCATTTCTTGACCCTCTTCTTCCTAGGTTGCTTCGGCACCTTCTTGTCTGTTTTTGCTTCATTAGCTTTCTTCCTTCTCTTTGCATTTGCATCCGCACGAAGCTCAATTAATGGCTTCCTCCTTTGCTCCTTCAGCTTTGGACGACCTGCAGGTTTTACCCTTACAGGGTTTTTCATCTTGCTACTATCAGGAGCAACATTCTGGTTTTCAGCAGGCTTGTCATCACCACCTTTTTCTGTTTGTGTACTCTGTCCCTCAGCTTCAGTTGCTACATCATTGTTGTTTTCGTTGTTTTGGTGCACTTGGTGTGCTGCTTCAAAATGTGCCCTCCTCATCGCAGCAACACGTTTTGCTGCCTCCGCAACCATGCCAGAAACAACTTCATATGTATCCTCAGCAAAGCATGCATCTGAAGCTAGATCATTCATCTTCCTGCACAATGAATTGTACTTCAATGTGTTAGTCTGAGGGACACAAAACCTGATGTTATTTGTTCCAGGTTCAGGAGAAGTTGTTGTTGCTGCTGCAGACCAGCGACGGAGCATGTATCTCTCTGGGATCTCTTGCACATTCATTTGTACCATGACCCGAACGATATGTGGGCATATGAGGCCACACATTTCAAATGTGTTGCATCCGCATGAATACAGCCCATCCTCAACCACCACCCGAACCCGATATGTTTTCAAATCAATTCCAGGGTTTGGAACAAGATCATAACAGCAACTGTCTTCCTCAACTCGCAGCGGATAAAACTTTGTTGACGCAGCAATAATTTTCTGAAACCTGTCGAATACCTCCCTGGTATAGAATGCCAGAGCTTGTATCTCGATTGCGTAGCTGCAATTATTCATAAATATGCTACATTACTTATCATTATATGTTTAACTGTTACCAAGCATGAATAGGAAAAGGAAATACAGTAACAAAAATGCTGCATAGATCTGTAGCTTACCTCCCCCATAGCGATGCTGTTGTAGTCTCCATTGTGAAACCTGAGTTGTCCTCACGATCAAGCATAAGTGACTGGCACAACTCGTATTGCTGCACAAAGTTCCACACCGAGTCACTTGGCCTGATCAGTGTCTTAAAATAGGAGTTGAGCCCTTCTGATCTTCCTGTTGTGCTTGTAAATGGGAAGAATCTATTTCTGAAATACACTGGAGCCCATGTATGCTTAGAATTCCACATATTTTTAAGATGTTTGTTCTCTGATAGTGCAAATTTTTGTATCATTTGCTCCCAACATATCTCAAATTGCTGCACAGTATCAGTTCCATAGATGCATGCGAAGAATGCATCGGCAAACGGATTACCTTCTCTCAATAGCGGGCCGAGTTTCGTTTTTGCCAGCCGCAACACATGGAAGAAGCAACAGCGATGTATTGAGTTTTGAACACTTCGGAAATCGCTGCAGCAATTTTGCTGCATTGATCAGTCATGATGTTGTCTGGGTGCTGCCCACCCATTGCGAGCATCCATTTTTCAAAAACCCACTTGAATGTTTCCACCTTCTCATCTGGCAGCAAAGCACACCCCAAGACAATAGTGTGTGTGTGGTTATTTATCCCAACTATAGGAGCAAAAGGCATGTTGTACCGATTAGTGCAAAAAGTTGTGTCAAAGAAAACACAATCTTTGTACTTCGGATACAATGCTCTCGTCCTGCCATCAACCCAGAATAGTGCTCTGACAGCATTGTTGGCATCAACCTGCGTAGCATAAAAGAAGTTCGGGTTCTCTGCTTGCCTCCGCTCAAAATATTCAATTGTCATGCTCATGTCTCGCAGTGTGACATCATTCCGCAGCATTGTTCTAATGTTGGAAACATCCCTCTTCACATAAGCTAAGCATCTTGGGTCACCACCATGCACACTCCCGAGGCAACCCATAATCTGTGCAGTGCTTATGTTCTGGTTATGTAAAGTCTGCAGAAACTGGTAATCCTCCTCTGGCACTTTCCTATGTGAGCGGTAGTAGCGTTTTCGTCCTACTTGCGCAACCATTGGATGTGTGTGCTCCTCGGTGAAAACAGTGACAGTCCAAACATTGTCTCGCTTTCCTACAAGCATTTTTGCTTTGCAACCATAACGCAGCAACTTGTTGCGCTGTTTTGCGTCAGGGGCATCCTTATGTACACAAGCTTTTTTGCTGCGAGACTTTTGTGCACTATAGGCGCTCATGTCAATTGGAACATCTTGTCTTGTTGCATGTACAGAATTTTGCTTCCAGCTATAGGCTTCTCAGCAACTGGTTTTCCTGTGTGCACACACTCAAACAATCTGCTCAGAACTGTATCTTTGGGTGCATTTCTTGCTGTGCTGTACTTGGTGTTCCCGATGTGTGTGCCGAAACCAAGCTTCCATGCATATTCATTGTACACTTGCTGCGCTTCTTCTATGCTAATCGAAGGTCATGCCAACAAAAGGAACAATTGGTTGGGAGCAAACTTCTTCACCTGTTTCTTTCAGCAGCAAATGATACATTACCACTTGTTGCGCTCTGCGGTCCGTCAGCAAATCCATTAGGAACATTATCATTGTGCAAATCCCTTCAACACTTTCTGCACCAGCAGGTTGGTTTAGGTCAAAACCTCCCAGGATGCTATCAGCAACAAATCCCTGCTCAAAAAATTGTTTGCTGATATTTTAGTGAATCAATTTTCTGAATCAACATCATATATATGTGCAGCAAAACAATTTTGTATGTACAAATTGAAGGAACATATTTGGATGAACATTATTTTTAGCCACATAGATTTTTGCTCCATCAACAGTACTAATATTTTGCTACATACCAAAATTAATATGAACTACATTCACAACACAATGTATCATCAGCAGCAGTAGGCTCAAAACTCAGCTATACTGAAGTTGTGAGGCAGCAATTTTCTGAATTTTTGCACACAAATCTGCTCTACTAAACTCAATGATTCTTACTTGCTACATCCAACCAACTTTCAACCATAATTGCTACGAACTAATTGCAGAAGCAAACACGGCAGCATTTTGACAGAAATAAATTGAAGAACAGGAAGGGAACGACGATGGTAGCAAATTACCGACGAAGCAGGGAGCTCAACCTCCGGATCCTGGTCGAAAAACACTGTGGGATTCAGTAGATCTCGCAGAAATCCTTGCATCAACGTGGATTCGGCGCCGCCTGTCGCAGATCTGCGCCGTGGAGCAGGGTTCGAGATGTTGCTCGAATCCACAATAGATGGGGGATTCATGTGATGCGGATTGCTTGGGGGTGGATAGAGGATGGGCTGGCGGAGGTGATTCATCATTGGAGCAACTGGGAGCAACGTCGAGCTGCTCGCCGCGCCGCCGCGTCGGCCCGCCGCCTTTTTCGCCACGGGAGTCGCCTCCCGCAAGTCACGGGAACCTGCCCGGGTGACCGTTGTTGCGAGCGAGTCAATTTTTTGCTCCATGGGAGCAACGAACTGTATTTGAGGGGAACGGGCGGACAGATCGGACGGCGCGGGGCGATAGATCGGACGGCTCTCGACCCGGGGGATCGGACGCAACGATCCCCCGGGGGACGCTCAGCGCTTTCCTAAAAAGTTTACCCTGATCCAGATTTGAATGTTTTGCAGATAAGCCCAGTTTTTGAAATCTTTTACAACTAGGCCCCTGCTATTTGTTTCTGTTATGTTTTTCAATTAACTAATTCTTGGCCTTACCGTTTTCAAATAATGCAAATAAAATATGTTTTAGAATCATAAAAATGTAATCTATCCAAATATGAATTTTGTTTGATTTTTTAAATCAATTAAATGGGTAAAATAATTAAAACTTTTGCTGACTACTTAATCTTGTAAAATTCATAACTTTTGTTTTACAATTCCAAAAATTATGAATTTTATATAAAAATGTAGAGAAAAATGCATTTCTGTTATGTTTTTCAATTAACTAATTCTTGGCCTTACCGTTTTCAAATAATGCAAATAAAATATGTTTTAGAATCATAAAAATGTAATCTATCCAAATATGAATTTTGTTTGATTTTTGAAATCAATTTAAATGGGTAAAATAATTAAAACTTTTGCTGACTACTTATCTTGTAAAATTCATAACTTTTGTTTTACAATTCCAAAAATTATGAATTTTATATAAAAATGTAGAGAAAAATGCAATCTATCTGTTTCTTATTTTTTCATGCATTATAGAACCAATTAAACTTTCGGGATAATTAGCCATTGAACTCTAAAACATGCAATAGTTGCCCTAATTGTTTATATTTTTGCAAAGGGCCAACTTAACTATGTTACTAAATGTTTAGCACTTTAAAACGCTGCATAATTAAAATGCTCATCTTGATTGTTGCACATGTATTGCTTTATCCTTTTTGTTATGTTTGGGGTATGTTCTTAGATGATGACCTTGCGACTACTGACGACCCATGTGAGGATCTAGCCTAGTACCAGGCTACTGAGCAACAAGGCAAGTAGCCCCTCCCTCAATTTCTCATATGTTGCCTATGCCCTATCTTGCATGCTTTAGGTCTTGTTCTGTTGTGTCTTAAGATTCCTACTAGAATTGCATAGCCTGATAGCAGTCCAGTTATCCTCATATGCTTGCCTATATCCTTTGTTTGTTTTACCTGCAGTTACCAACTAGCATGCTTAGGAGTTATTTGTGGTTTATCTCATATACTGCTGAGGCTTAGTTGGTATAGTTTAAATAATTGAAGACATGCTATGTGGGTTAACTTATTTTAATAAAGATAAGGCACCGGCGGGAGGCCAGCTATGGTGTTTTGTTCCACTAGTGTCGCCTAGGACCCGAGTTCTTTTCGTCTTATCCAAGGCTGAGCGCACTACCCACGCGTGGGAAGACTTATGGAACCCCCCGCAACTTAGTACCGGAACTGCTACATTTTAGGGAGCCACAAGTAGTTCGTGTGTTTATTTGGACATACGCATACGCATGTTACTGAAGATGAGAGGTTACAACTATGGGGGCGCATATAGGTTGCGGTATGATGCGAAGTGCCGCTCATGGTAGTCTGTGCCACCTAGCACGTAGCGCAAACCTTTGGGCCCACAACGGAGTTTCAGCCGGGCTCTCGACGTGGATCAGTCTCAGATGGGTGGCTCCCTAGTCAATGCTGTAGTGAAGGGAAGAGTCGTGTTGTGAGATCCTTTGCCTTTGTGGCTTGTGGGTTGATCGAACGTGTATGGTTACTATGGTGCACCCCTGCAGGGTTAAATCTTTTCGAAAAGCCATGTCCGCGGTTATGGACGACTTGGGTAATCTGCTGGCTAAAAAGATCATAGATATCACCGTATCTTTTAAATAGTTAGCTTGCTTAGTAAATAGCCTTACTCGAACAATAATATGATTAAAACTTGATCAACGTGTGAGTGCCCGGACTTCTTCCTCGTGGACTCCTGATACGAGGGAGTTGTCTTAGGGCGGGTATTGTTTGGTGAGTATAATAGGTCCTACGAGTATGCGCTCCCTTTCCTTATTCTAAATAGACGCAAGGTCTAGCGTGTTCCTCAGTAGATGTTAGGTGATGCTGCAAGTCCACCATACAGCCATCCTCTTTATCCAATTGCATGTGCATAGTTCTTTTCGTTTACCCTTGTGCGTAAGTCTTGCTGAGTGCCTTTCGTACTCATACCATCGGGGTCCCGGTGCCTGTTTTCACACCGATGCAGGAGCGACAGAAGACTACAACGACCCAGCTGGAGGATACTTCATGGAGTTTGACACCGACTACGACGATTAGATAGAGATCCTAGGCGGCAGCCTGAGACCCGCGTGGGCGGGTCCCTTATTCTTTCCGGTCATTAGACCTTTGATGTAGTCTGTACCCAAACATATTGCTTCGCTTCCGCTGTATTCGGGATATGTTCCCCCTGTGATGTAATAAATTATATTTGAACTATCAATTGTTTATTCTTTTGTGTCTTAAATGTTCGTGTTGTGTTATTCGAATGGTGGGTCCTCCGGCGAAATGAATGTTTCGCTAAGTGGGGCTTATTACAAGGGGGGCTGCTGACTGCTGTTCGGAGACCCCAAGAGGAAGGTATGAAGCAGCGTAGCGGAAATTTTCCTCCATGATTACAATACCAAGGTTGTCGAACCAGTAGGACTTGGAGAAAGCTTAGCAAGGTGTCAATAGGGCCGTTTCTAGATTATTGACGTGGACCTGCACACAATCACCAACAAACTACTTTTCCCCCAACAAAACAGAGAGGTTGTTAATCTCTCCAGCTTGCCAAACATAAATAATTAAATGTGTGGATGTAAAATATGATTAGGATGAAATATGACCAGCGAGCAAATGATGATGAAAAGCTATGAAGACGGTTGTAAGCAATGTCGAAAAATAGGACCGGGGTCCACAGTTCACTAGAGGTGTTTCTCTCCAAAAGATATACATGATGGGTAAACAAATTACAGCATGGCAATTGACAGAATTGTAGGCGCACAACAAAGCTATCATAAAACAATATAGTTCACCGCTTCATCTAATATGGGCATTACGTCAAAATACATAAGCCGTCATCCACTGCATCTATGACTAATATCCACTCTGGGATCGCTATCCAGCATGTCACCCAAAAGTATTAAGTTGCAAGCAACAGATCATTGCAATAAGCAAAGTGCATAATGTAAGCAATGTAGATAACACGAAGAATCACACCGCTGTTTTCTCCCTAGTGGCAACAGAACATCTCTAGCCTTAACCGTTCCTGTCACCAAACTTAGACAAAGAGAGGCATGAACCCACTATCTAAGCATAAATACTCCCTCATACAACACTAACAATTACTTGGCCAAAGCATCACTAGCATCGGAGAGCATGCAAGATCATAGATGAACACATAACTGAACAAAATAAATGACTTCCACAATTCATCGGATCCATGCAAACACAATTATGTAGCAGTTACAAATATATGATCTTGATCATGATAGGAAGCTCACGTGATCTATACAATAGAGTACAAGGAGGAGAGACACCATCTAGCTATTTCTATGGACCCTAGATCCGTGGGGACTACTCCGCATCACTCCGGAGGCAGGCATGGTGGTGTAGATGCCTCCGGCGTTGATTCCCCTCTCCAGTAGGGTGCCTGGAAGAGCTTCTGAACCCTCCCGAACTAGGTTTTCAGATGGCGGCGGCCTCGGATGTATCTGGAGATTATGATCGCCCCCTCTGTTTTTAGGTCAGAGGAGAATTTATATGCGAAGGGGCGTGCGAGGCAATGGACAGGGGCCCCAGGTGAAAGTGCATGGTTGATCCCATGCATGTTTTTGGTAATTAATGACAATCTCTATGGACAAATATTTGCATTGAGCTCTATGTGTAGGTTTGTCCTTTAGCTTGTGTCAAGATCATTTGTTGATCAAGGCCAGCTTGCTTGTCTCCATTGGTTGGAGTCAGGTCAAGGTTATAAGATCATTTGTTGATCAAGGCCAAGCTTGTCTCCATGTGTTGGAGTCAGGTGCTTTGCTTGATCTCCATTTGTTGGAGTCAAGCTCAAGGGAAGAAAGATTTGTGTTGATCAAGGCTAAGTGCGGTTTGATCGACACTCAAGTCCAACTGAAGATATGCCGAAGAAGTGCTTTCCCCATCTTGGTGTATGGGGGAGCGTCATGTGAATCTTCACCAAGCGAAGCGCAATGAAGAAAGGTGGTGCGTCTTGAGGAGTTGAAGATCGTCTTCATCGACCTCAAGTGGTTTAAGCGCAAGGCAAAGGTATGATCTTGCTAGGGTTTCTATTTTACCATTTCATTATGTTTAGTGAGAGACCGGGTTATAGGATAGATAGCCGTACTATCAAGAGGGGCTCTCGACCGAGTATCATGATCGTATCGTTCGTGGAGAGCTCAACCTTTGCATCCATGCAATCATCTTTATTGGTTCTTATTTGGCTTTTATCCATGTGAGACTTTAGAGCTTGTGTTCATCTCCATACCAAGCTCTAGTTCATCAAAAACGGATCTCATGAATATCTTCTTGCGTTTTTGATATCGGAGGTTTTACCGGTTTGTCTCTTCTTCGAGAGGTCAAACTCCCTCCTTATGATTTCCTCCTCACATGATAGACTATGATGTGTATATGCATTATCTTGTAGGGCTTGTGATTATCTTCGAAACAAGCCCAAGATCATAGAAAACGGAGTCTTGATGAAAAACTTGTGCGTTTTCGGTTTTGGAGACTTTGCCGGTTCATCCGTTTGGAAGGTTTCACCTTTCTAACCCTTTGCACAATCTCCCTTGCTTTGTAGTGGAAGCTCTTGTCGTCCTCTTTCCAACAAAATTGGATTCACTCGATTCGGAGTTTCCACGCAAAAGTTATTCAGTTTCAGGGTTCTGCTGTTTTTCAGTTACCGGAAGTACCGGCCATTCGGACGGTACTACCGCTCGGAACTTCCGGAGGTACTTCCGGAGCCCAGTACCACTTACGAAAGTTGGGTACTGGACTTAAACGGAAGTACCACCGGAAGTAGCACCGGACTACCGCTAAAACCGGAAGTACCGGTGCTCCCAGCGATACTACCCGACCCCGGAACTTCCGGGGTTACTTCCGGAGCCCAGTGCCGCTTACGAAAGTTGGGTACTGGACTCTTAACGAAGTAGCACCGGAAGTAGTACCGGTACTACCGCTAAACCGGAACTACCGGTCCGTTTCCGGTACTACTACCGACCTCGCGGGCTTCTCTCTAGCCATTGGGGCTGTTTCACGTGGGGCGGTAGTACCGCCCCTTGGGCCGGTACTTCCGCTCCTGCGGGATTCTGTGCCAACGGCCAGATTTCCCAGGGCAACCTTTTTAAGTGCCCCTTCTTCCCCAACGGTTCTATGCTTCTTGGTGAACCTTTTTGCTCTCTCACTCCTCCATTGTTGCATATCTTTGAGAGCTTGATTCCTCCACTTTCTCCAATGATTCTTGCCCATCTTTAGGGAAACAAGAGAGGAGATCTAGATCAACCATTCCACCAATCAAATCCTCCTCTAAGTGAGGGGAACTTAGTGGATCTAGATTTAGGGGTGCTTTGTGTTCTTCCCTTTGTTCTTCCTCTCAAATCCCTCCATAGCATTAGTTGCTTTGGTTGGATTTCGGAGTCAAGGACTTGACCACTTTGTGTGTTCTTGCCTCTTGCATTAGTTGCATTGGGTTGCTCTCCCTACGGTGATACGTGAAGATCGACGTTGAGAAGCTTGTTACTCTTGGGTGCATTGTGTTCCCAAGAGCTTTGTGCCTCTTGGGTGCATTGTGTACCCTAGAACGGTTTTGAGGTGCCGCGAAGACTTCGAGTTGTGAAGCTTCGGCATGAGTTGGGAGCCCCAATTGAGTTGTGGGTGTGTGCCCCAAGAGAAGTTTGTAAAGAGCTCCGGAATCCACCCGAAGGATTCTGATAGTGGAAGGTGAACCAATCCCTTGGGTGAGGTTCATCGGAGAATAGGGTGAGACCTTTGTGCATCTTGAGTAGGCCTCTTGTGGCGAGCTCACACCCCTCCAACGAGACGTACTCCCTTAACAAGGAGGAACTCGGGAATACATCCTCGTCTCCGCGTGCCTCGGTTATTTCTATACCCGAGCTTTACTTATGCAAATTTACATTGTGATAGCCTTCGTGCTTGAAGTTCATATCTTGCTATCTCCTTGTTGCTTGAATTGCTTAGCATAAGTTGTTGGTGCACATAGGTAACCCTAGCATATTAGGTTGTTGGCTTGTTAATTTAAACACATAGTTTTATTCCGCAATTATCAAGACCCTAATTAGAAAGTGTTAATCGCCTATTCACCCCCCCCCCCCTCTAGGCGACATCTCGGGCATAGTTGTTCTTTCACCAGGTGGGCCCCACACGCAGCCAAGCGGGGGCTGCTTACTGCTGTTGGGAGACACCAAGAGGAAGGTATGAAGCAGCGCAGCGGAATTTTTCCCTTGATTACAATACCAAGGTTGTCGAACCAGTACGACTTGGAGAAGGCTTAGAAAGGTGTCAATAGCGCCCTTTCTCGATTATTGACGTGGACGTGCACACAATCACCAACAAACTACTTTGCCCCAACAAAACAGAGAGGTTGTCAATCTGTCCGGCTTGCCAGTCACAAAGAATTAAATGTGTGGATGTAAAATATGATCAAGATGAAATATGACCGGCAAGCAAATGATGATGAAAAGCTATGAAGACGGTTGTAAGCAATGTAGGAAAATAGGACCGGGGTCCATAGTTCACTAGAGGTGTCTCTTCAAAAGATATACATGATGGGTAAACAAATTACAGAATGGCAATTGACAGAATTGTAGGCGCACAACAAGGCTATCATAAAACAATATAGTTCACCGCTTCATCTAATATGGGCATTACGTCAAAATACATAGACCGTCATCCAACGGCATCTATGACTAATAATCCACTCTGGGATCCCTATCCAACATGTCACCCAAAGTATTAAGTTGCAAGCAACAGATCATTGCAATAAGCAAAGTACATAATGTAAGCAATGTAGATAACACGAACAAATCACACCCGCTGTTTTCTCCCTAGTGGCAACAACACATCTCTAGCCTTAACCATTCCTGTCACCCGAACTCAGACAAAGAAAGGCATGAACACGCTATCTAGCATAAATACTCCCTCATACAACACTAACAATTACTTGGCCAAAGCAACCACTAGCATCGGAGAGCATGCAGATCATATATGAAACACATAACTGAACAAAAGTAATGTCTTACACAATTCATCGGATCGATGCAAACACAATCATGTAGCAGTTACAAATAGATGATCTTGATCATGATAGGCAGCTCACAAGATCTAAACAATGGAGTACAAGGAGGATATACAACCATCTAGCTACTGCTATGGACTCGTAGTCCCATGGGGGACTACTCACGCATCACTCCGGAGGCATGCATGGTGGTGTAGATGACTCCGGCATCGATTCCCCTCTCCGGCAGGGTGCCGAGAAGAGCTTCTGAACCCTCCCGAACTAGGGTTTTAGATGGCGGCGGCCTCGGACGTATTCTGGAGATTATGATTGCGCCTCCTCTATTTTTAGGTCATAGGAGAATTTATAGGCGAAGGGGCAGCGCGAGGTGATGGACAGGGGCCCCAGGTGGCCCCACGCATGGTCAAGGGGGGCTGCTGACTGCTGTTGTGAGACCCCAAGAGGAAGGTATGAAGCAGCGTAGCGGAAATTTTCCCTTGATTACAAAAACCAAGGTTGTCGTACCAGTAGGACTTGGAGAAGGCTTAGCAAGGTATCAATAGTGCCGTTTCTCGATTATTGATGTGGATGTGGCGCCCTCACTTAGAAAAGCAAGAACACATCATGAAATACTCTATTCCTGGATCGAGTACGGATAGCAATTCACAAATAGATGGAATACCTTGCATCAATGTCAAATAATCATTACAATGCGGTACGATTGATCCAGATGTAAAATAATCCATTACAACTTCACATAGCCGAAGGCTAGCTTTAAAAGAGTAATTGGTTCAACATTTTATTAAGATTTCACACGCAGCAATATAATCACAGCTCCGTCATCTTCATGAGCCATTGGCGATCATGTTGGTTGCAAGCTCGAGAGAGGCGTCTCACTCATCGTCGTAATAACCTGCAACATTAACGTTGCAGCCCAGGGAAATTGGGTCAATACCTTGTGACAGGCCGGCAAGTGACATAATAATGGATTAATAAAATGGCAAGTCTATTCTACATGCTTATTTGGCTGGTGGAGTTCAAGGCTATTGCATAAAGCAAATTTTATCCTACTTTTCATAAGGTATTTTCTTTCTCAACTTTTTAATATGAGACACACCCATGGAACGCATCCAAGGTCTCATATACCCGTGTTCACCCATCAAATTTTTATTATGAAATTGGAATGAAGAGATTCTTTGACAACTACCTTGCTTAGTTATTCAATTGTCCATAACCGGGGACACAGCTAAGATGTTAGTTTATTACTCTCGAGAGTTCGTGACACTTTGCCCACTAGACTCAACTAACCCAAACTTCCAATTCACTCAATTAGTGAGAAGGAAAGGAGAAAGTCAAGACGAGATCTTTCAGAAGAGCTTTCCCATACGCCTGGCCGAACAATACCCACCTACATCCCTCTACATCTGCTTGTTCAACCGGTCAGGTCTACTCAACGTACTTAATCAAGACAGAGCCCGTATGACTAGTGGCTGCACTGGAAGCAAACTAAACATGGAGTGACATCGAATCTCAATACCCTGGGTGGCCATCTGCAAGTGTACGTACTCATGGTTCACTCATCTAAATGAGCCTGAGTCTAACCCAGGTGCACTCACTTAAATGAGCCAGAACAGCCACTCACTTCATTCGCCTCCAAAACATACCAATTCCACCCAGGTAGTTCATTAATTTAATATCATTTTCACTTAAATTACTACATCAAAACATTTCATAATTTCAGCAAGCATTTCTACTAAATTAATGTAGGTACCTAGTCAACAGGTCATGATCTAACAGGTTTGCATAATATACTAAAAACAGTAGTAAACCTATCATGCATACTACTGAAATAGTCTACAATGCAGTTATAGAAAATAATAGGTCCTTTAATGAATTGGTGTATACACATGCCTTGATCGTTGTTCGGGTTGTGGCAGCACTCACAATACGTCTGGCTGTCCTCACAATCTATTCAAACAAACAAACAACAAATCAAACAACAAGCAATATAATGGCAATACAAAAAAAAATGAGTGCATGAAATGCAAGCTAACTCACAAGCATATTTCCAAATATAATTATATTAAATTTCTGTTGTCTAACATATGCATGATGCCCATGATCACATTTTTAACATGGTTAGCAATTTAGAAAATAAGACCAAGGCTATAATGCCTTATTTTAAGTTTCTGCAAAAACAGTGAGCAAACATGATGTAAACATGCAATTTGAAAACACCACTGGATAGAACTTTTTTTCCAACATTTTGATATAAAGTTTGTAATTTTGGATAAACAGAACTCAAGATATGAATTTTACAAGATTGCACTAAATCTGGCATTTTATCATTTTCTAGAATTACAACTCAGCCGGGTTGACTGGGCTTGCTGACTGGCCGCTGACCGGGCAGCTGACACAGTGGCCACGCGGCGACGCTATTGGGCGGTACCGGTTCACTGGCCGAAACGGTTTTGAGCTGTTGATATGCAATTGAACGGACGGGGACGAACCCATCCGTGACCGGCGGCGGTGCTCACCGGTAACGATGGCGGCGGACGTCGATGCTCCGATGGTTCTGCTGCTTCTCCGGCTTGTCGGTGTTGTCCTGAGTGCTCCCCTGCTCGCGTAAAAGACGATGGAGTGCTCCGGCGGCGTTCCGGCGACAAATACGACCATCCTGGTCCACCGTTTACAAATCAAAAATTCAGGCGGGTGCGAAATTTGTAGGGAAACATAATAGACAAGGTGATAGAGGCTGGGGCAGTCTGAGACGACGGCGACAACCTTCAAGGTCGGCAATGGCGACGGCGACGAACACGACTTATCCTTGATTTATGACCATGTCGTGGAGGTAGGAGACAATTAGGAGAGCACACTAGTAAGAGGAATCGAAGAAACGTTCAACGTACGGGACGTACCTGTCCGATGAACTCGCCAAGATCTAAAGAAAGACGGTGGTGGAATGGGATTACAGGGCTGATCTCGAGAATGTTTGTTCAGGGAAGTGGTGGAGGAGGCCAAAGGGCGCAAAGTGACGCGCTCATATTTCCTTTGTATGGTCTGAGAAGGGAGATCGGCAGAGGGACGCCAACGGACGGCATTCGGTTCACCATGTCGGTATGGGTGTTTATGACATGGAAATAAGAAGTAAATTCGCTGAATGGGACGGCCATCCAATTTGGAGTAACTATCATGTTGAAGTCGAGAGGAAACAGTCGCTTAATTAGAGAGAAGAGGAGGGGAAAGATTGACTGATATGGCTGTGAAGTAACGTACGGGTTCCAGGTTTTTTTTTTTTTTTGATGGTACGTACGGGTTCCAGGTTGAAGACGACCACGAGCGTTCGCTCGATTTGGTCGGGCGGATGTTGGGCTGCTGCCGGGCTGTAGCAGTGCGGGTGGAGTTGGGCCGCGGTGGGCCGGCTCGGTTGTTTCGGCAGGGCGGCCTTTTCCCGTTTTTTTTCCTTTCCTTTTCTATTTTCTGTTTTTTTCAAAACTGAATCCAAACAGATTCGAGACCTTACGAAATAATTTGTGAAAATACCTTTTAGAGAGCTTATTCAAAATATAATAAGTTGGCACTGTTCTGGCTTCCAATAAAATAAAATAACAGAAAACATAACTAGGGTTGCTTAGTACCCTTTATGTCAAAAATAATAAAATAATTAAAATCCAAATTGGTTTTAAAAGCCTAGAACAAATATTTTAAAATACAACAAACCAATGATTCTGATGAATGCCATGTATGATTTTATGTTTTTAAACTTAAACAACAAAAAGTTTTGAGCTTTCTAAAAGATATACATGATGGGTAATAAATTACAGCATGGCAATTTACAGAATTGTAGGCGCACAACAAGGCTATCATAAAATAATATAGTTCACCGCTTCATCTAAATGGGCATTACGTAAAAATACATAGACTGTCATCCAACTGCATCTATGACTAATAATCCACTATGGGATCGCTATCCAGCATGTCACCCAAAGTATTAAGTTGCAAGCAACAGATCATTGCAATAAGATTTTTGGCTCAGGTAGTTGGATACACGAGAAGTATTCCCTCTCAGTATAGAGTTTTTGGTCTTAGCAGGATATCAAGCAAAACATAACATCAACTTGGTTTAATGAATGACTACAGATATACATCATGCATAACCACTAGACTTTACAAACGCCAACGTCCTACCTACCTTGTTAGCCAAACCAACTCTTTGCAAAAGAAGATATCTAGACTTTGAGAACTACTCCCCCGTATCAAAATATAAAATGTTTTGGACTTTTGATTTCCATCCGTATCTAGACATGTTTTAGTGCAAGGTTTAAATATTGCACTAAAACATGTCTAGATACGGATGGAAAGCAAAAGTCCAAAACATCTTATATTTTGATACGGAGGGTTTACCAAGCAGGACAAGCACCACAATGTTTTAATACCTTATGGTAATTCTTTACTAATCTATTCTTACTAGATGATCCA